>JBBBDQ010000858.1:742500-878599 GCA_037127315.1 Ascarosepion bandense | reverse complement strand
AGAATTATAAGTAATCATGAGACAATACAATCCAATATCTTTTATATTGACATCACGATGAGCAGTGAGAATGTACAAAATAAAAAGACCTACAACATCTTGTGACTCTGTGTATATATATATATATATATATATATATATATATACCGTAATGTGCAAAAGTATTAGGACAAGAACTATTTTATCTTTTATGAGGCATATTGACAAAAAATAAACAATTTAATTAAAGTAATTTTACTTAATTTATTCAACAAATGCTTTAACAAGAAAAAAATACATGTTACAAAATAAATTTAATATTTAGTATAATAGTATTTTGCTTTAATCACGGCCTTCATTCTGTCAGGCATTGACATCACAAGCTTCTTCAATGTATCTAATGGTATCTCCTGCCAAGCAGCTTGTATTTGTTCGCAAAGTGTGTCTTGGGAAGTAACATTAGATTTATCAATTCGAGAGTGGGGGAGGATAAGAAAAAAAGTCAGTCATATCCAAGGATAATAGAATAATGAGTAGTTTCAAAATAACTTGTTTAATAGAAAATAGAAAAAATTTAATATAACTTCTTTTTAATACATTTCTTTTATACCTAGTTTTAAATAATCAATATTTATTAGCAATTTATTCGGCTTTTCACCCTGTATTTTAAATTCAGTGAGGTTTTTAGGAAAATCACCCCTGTTCTAATACTTTTACACACTACTGGCAGCTCAGATACAGTCACTTTCTCATCAGCGCAATGTGGCTTCCCTGTGTCTCTTCTGATGAACTTAGCTCACTGGTGCCGCCTATATATGAATTTACTCACGCCACAAGAATAGCAATTAGGCCCCATCCTTTTACTGTGAAACCAATAAAATGTAAACACAAATTCTACTTCTGCAACTTATTTTCTCACACTTCCCGCCTGTGGAATTCCCTTCCATTTACTTGTTTCCCCGAAGCTACAATCTCCAAGAATTTAAATGTAAAGTCAATAGTCATCTCCTGTCTCATTAACCTGCATCCTCTCTCTCATGCTTCTTTTTCCGTCCACTCCACTCTCATCAGTATTCTCATCCTTCTTCTACCCACTTCCTGACACCCACTATAACCTATCACTCTTTCTCATAACTTTCCTCTTATGTAACCCCCTGCACAACAGTGAAAGTAATGTGCTGTGGGCCGATATGATTATAAAAAAAAAATTCTATACTATTATAATGTGGATATAAAGTGGGGGATTAGTCACACGTGCAAATCCAATATATAAACTGTTCTCTCACTTTGTAATTTTTAAAGATCATCCCTTACCCACTTCTTGCCACCCACTATAACCTGTTGCTATTTTCTAATAACTTCCTCCTGTGGCAACCCCTGCTAACAGTGGCAGTAATATGCTTGGCTTAGGGCCAGATATGATTATAAAAAAAATTCTATGCTAATGTGGACATAAAGTGGGGGTCAGAATATGTTACAATCAATATATAAACTGATCTCTCACTTTATGGCCATAGTCATCCTTCTCTTACCCACTTCTTGCCACCCACTATAACCTGTTACTCTTTCTAATAACTTTCCTCCTATGCGCAACCCCCTGCACAACAGTGGCAGTAATATGCCTTGCTTTGGGCTGATATGATTATAAAAAATTCTATACTATTATAATGTGGATATAAAGTGGGGGATTAATTCTACATTACAATCAATATATAAACTGATCTCTCACTTTATGGCCATAGTCATCCTTCTCTTACCCACTTCTTGCCACCCACTATAACCTGTTACTCTTTCTAATAACTTTCCTCCTATGTAACCCCATACTGACATTAGCAGTAATAATACTTATTAGTAAGGCCGGGAAATATGATTATAAAAAAATTCTATACTATTATAATGTGGATATAAAGTGGGGGATTAATTCACATTACACGTCCTCCTGAAACATTCTCACTGTGGCCATAGTCATCCTTCTCTTACCCACTTCTTGCCACCCACTATAACCTGTTACTCTTTCTAACTTTCCTCCTATGTAACCTACCGCAGCAATGCTTGATATGCCTTGCTTGGGCCGGTGAGTCCTCAAAAATTCTATACTATATAATGTGGATATAAAGTGGGGGATTAATTCTACATTCTACAATCAATATGTACTGATCTCTCACTTTATGGCCATAGTCATCCTTCTCTTACCCTTCTTGCCACCCACTATAACCTGTTACTCTTTCTAATAACCTCCTGCTGTATTTACACATAACGTGTGATATGTGCTGCTTGGTGATATGATTATAAAAAATTCCCTGCTATTATAATGTGGATATAAAGTGGGGGATTGAGGCCATTCTTGGAAATCAATGCTAAACTTGTTTCACTCTCACTTCTGTATGCAGATATCCTTCTTACCCACTTCTTGCCACCCACTATAACCTGTTACTCTTTCTAATAACTTTCCTCTATGCCTTCACAACAGTGGCAGTAATATGCCTTGCTTGGGCCGATATGATTATAAAAAAAATTCTATACTATTATAATGTGGATATAAAGTGGGGGATTAATTTCTACGTACAATCAATATATAAAACTGATCTCTCACTTTATGGCCATGATCATCCCTTCTCTTACCCTTTCTTACTACCCTTTATTATTCTCTTTCTAACTTTCCTCTATATAAACCCCTACTGTGGTAGCAATAATAAACAGCAAATTAGAAATATGATTATAAAAATTCTATACTATTATAATGTGGATATAAAGTGAAGGATTAATTCTACATTGCAATCAATATATAAACTGTTCTCTCACTTTATGGCCATAGTCATCCTTCTCTTGCACTTCTTACCACCCACCATAACCCTTCCTCACCTAAATAACTTTTCCTCTGTCTTCTCTTTTTAACAGTGTGTGTATACCTTAGCGGGCCGATATGATTATAAAAAAAAATTCTATACTATTATAATGTGGATATAAAGTGGGGGATTAATTCTACATTACAAATCAAATATATAAACTAATTTCCTATTCACTTTATGGCCATAGTCATCCTTCTCTTACCCACTTCTTGCCACCCACTATAACCTGTTACTCTTTCCCCAATAACTTTCCTCCTATGTAACCCTGCTAGCAATTAAAGCGTATATGCCTTACTTGGGCAGATATGATTATAAAAAAAAAATTCTATACTATTATGATGTGGATATAAAGTGGGGGATTAATTCTATAGCTTAACTATATAAACTGATCTCACTTTATGGCCATTAGCCATCCTCTTACCCACTTCTTTGCCACAAATCTTAACCTGTTACTCTTCTAATAACTTCTCCTAGGTAACCCCCTGTCAACAGTGGCAGCAGTTCTACAATACATATTTCAAAAAAAATTCTATACTATTATAATGTGGATATAAGTGGGATTAATTTACATTACAATCAATATATAACCGTATCTCTCACTTTATGGCCATAGTCATCCTTCTCTCACTCCACTTCTTGCCACCCACTATAACCTGTTACTCTTTCTAATAACCTCCTAGTAACCCCCTGCACAAAAGTATTAGGTATGTAATATGCCTTGCTTGGGCCGATAAGGTGATTATAAAAAAAATTTATACTATTATAATGGATATAAAGTGTGATATTCTGTTGTTACACCAACAGAGAAAAATCTTATCTCACTTTTGCACATAATGACCTTTCTCTACCTTCACTTCTTGCCACCCACTATAACCTAAGTTACTTAACTTTCTCCTATGTACCCCTGCACAACAGTGGTAATATGCCTTGCTTGGGCCGATATGATTATAAAAAAAATTTATACTATTATAATGTGGAGTGGGGGATTAATTCTACATTACAATCAATATATAAACTGATCTCTTCACTTATGTTTTGCAGAATGCATATCTTCTCTTACCTACTTTTATTACCCACTATAACCTGTTACTCTTTCTAATAACTTCCTCCTATGTAACCCCCTGCACAACAGTGGCAGTAATATGCCTTGCTTGGGCCGATATGATTAAAAAAATTTATACTGTTTATAATGTGAATAATATAGTATGTGATTAATTTAATATTGCACTAACATATAACTGATCTTCACTATGTTTACATGTCACCCTCTCTTACCCAATTTCCTTGCCACCCACTATAACCTGTTACTCTTTCTAATAACTTTTCCTCCTATGCAACTCCCTGCACAACAGTGGTAGCATATGCTTGTTTAAATATAATATTTATAAAAAATTTATATTTATTATATAATGTGGATATAAAGTGGATTAATTCTACATTACAATCAATATATAAACTGATTCTCTACTTTATGGCCATAGTCACTTTCTTACCCACTTCTACCCACTATAACCTGTTACTCTTTCTAATAACTTTCCTTCCTATGTACCCTCATGTACAACAGTAAGTAATGAGTTTCTGTTTAAATAATATGATTATAAAAAAAAATTCTATACTATTATATGTGGATATATGTGTATTTACCTTTATATTTATAACGAATAGAAAATCTATTTCTCTCTCTTTCCTCCTCACTTTTTATGGCCATAGTTTGATCTTTCTTATCACTTTGCAGTTACCTAAATAAAATCTCTGTTACTCTTTCTAATAACTTTTCCTCCCTATGTAACCTCCTTCTGCCACAGTAATATGCATTACGTGTTGGCCGATATAGATTATAAAAAAATTCTTATAATTATTAGGAATATGTATTATAAAGTGTGGTTTAATTTACATACACCAATATATATAAATCTATCTCTCACTTTATGTTTACAATTACCCTTCTCTACTCCACTTCTTTGCCACCTACTATAACCTGTTACTCTTTCTAATAACTTCTCCTATGTAACCCCCTCACAACAGTGTGGTAATATACCTTGCTTGGGCCGATATATGATTATAAAAAAAAAATTTTATAGATTATTATGCATGTGACACATAAAGTGGGGATTAATTTTGGAGACATAACTGAATATATAACTGCTGGATTCTCACTTTATGGCACAGAACATCCTTCTCACCACTTAAGTAAATTCACTATAACCTGTTACTCTTTCTAATAACTTTCCTCCCTGCACAACAGTGGCAGTAATATGCCTTGCTTGGGCCTAGGGAGCATATGATTATAAAAAAAAATTCTATACTATTATAGTATATTGTGGATATAAAGTGGGGATTATGTAATATTACAATCAATATATAAAACTATCTCTATACTTTTATGGCCATAGTCATCCTTCTCATCCACTTTCCTTGCATACCCACTACAGTAACCTGTTATTTTTTTTTACACTTTTCCAAATTCTTTGCCAAATAGGCAGTAATATGCCTTGCTTGGGCCGATATGATTATAAAAAAGTATCTTATTATTTACCTAGATAAAGTGGGATTAATTGCCATTGCACCAATATATAACCATCTCTCACTTCCCCCAGGGCCATAGTCATCCTTTCTCTTACCCACTTTGCCACCTACTTATAACCTGTTATTTTTCTAATAACTTCTCCTCCTAACTCCTGTCAGAAAAGGTTTGCTTGGCCGATATGATTATAAAAAAAAATTCTATACTATTATAATGGATATAAAGTGTAGATACTTTAGAGATATATAACACATATAAACTGATCTCTCACTTTATGGCCATAGTCATCCCTTCTCTCTTTCTTACCCATCACTTCTTGCCAACACCACTATAACCTGTTACTCTTTTCATAACTTTTCCTATGTAACCCCTGCACAACAGTGGCAGTAATATGTCTCTACTAAACATATGATTATAAAAAAAAAATTCTATATCATTATAATGTGGATATAAAGTGGTGATTAATTCTACATTACAATCAATATAAACTGATCTCTCACTTTATGGCCATAGTCATCCTTCTCTTACCCACTTCTTGCCACCGTCATAATCCTGTTACTTTTCAATGAACTTTCTCTATAACTTCCCCACAATATGGTGGTAATGAGTGCCTGTTGTATTCTATATGATTATAAAAAATTTAATATTATGCAATGTGGATATAAAGTGGGGGGATTACCTTAATATTACAATCATCAATATATAAACTGATCTCTACTTTATGGCCATAGTCATCCTCTCTTATCACTTTTGCATCAACACTATAAATCCTGTTACTCTTCTGCACACCTCTCTCCTATGTAACCCCCCTGCACAAAGTGGCAGTAATATGCCTTGTTTAAAATTATATGATTATAAAAAATTTATACTATTATAATGTGGGATATAAAGTGGGGGATTTGTCTCTTACATTACAATCAATATATATAAACTGATCTCTCACTTATGGCCATAGTCCTTCTCTTACCCACTTCTGCCACCCACTACAACCTGTTACTCTTCTACTGACCTCTCCCTAGCAACCCCCAAAATAACATTTGTGTGCATGAGGTCACTTAAATATATGATTTTTTTTACCTACTATTATAGTACCTGGGGATTAATTCTACATTACAATCAATATATAAACTGTTCTCTCACTTCTAAGCCATAGCCATCCTTCTACCCACTTGCCACCCACTATAACCTGTTACTCTTCTAATACCATGTAACCCCCTGCACAACAGTGGCAGTAATATGTCTTTAAGGTTTCTGGGCCGATGATTATAAAAAAAATGCATACTATTATAATGTGATATGTGGGATTACACTTACATTACAATCAATATAAACTGATCTCACTTTATGGCCATAGTCATCCTTCTTTTACCCACTTCCTTGCCACCCACTAACCTGTTACTCTTTCTAATAACTTTCCCCCCTATGTAACCCCCTGCACAACAGTGGCAGCAGTTATTTTGTTTAAATACAGATTATAAAAAAAAATTCTATACTATTATAAAGGGATATAAAGTGGGGGGATTGTTCCATATTGCAAATTCACATTATATAAATCTGTTCTCTCAATTTTGTTGCCATAGTCATCCTTCTCTTCACTCACTTTCTTGCCACCCACTATAACCTGTTACTCTTTCAATAACTTCTCCTATGCACCCCTGCACAACAGTGGCAGTAATATGCCTTGCTTGGGTCGATATGATTATAAAAAAAAATTCTATACTATTATAATGTGGATATAAAGTGGGGGATTAATTCTACATTACAATCAATATATAAACTGTTCTCTCACTTTATGGCCATAGTCATCCTTCTCTTACCCACTTCTTGCCACCCACTATAACCTGTTACTCTTTCTAATAACTTTCCTCCTATGTAACCCCCTGCACAACAGTGGCAGTAATATGCCTTGCTTGGGCCGATATGATTATAAAAAAAAATTCTATACTATTATAATGTGGATATAAAGTGGGGGATTAATTCTACATTACAATCAATATATAAACTGTTCTCTCACTTTATGGCCATAGTCATCCTTCTCTTACCCACTTCTTGCCACCCACTATAACCTGTTACTCTTTCTAATAACTTTCCTCCTATGTAACCCCCTGCACAACAGTGGCAGTAATATGCCTTGCTTGGGCCGATATGATTATAAAAAAAAATTCTATACTATTATAATGTGGATATAAAGTGGGGGATTAATTCTACATTACAATCAATATATAAACTGATCTCTCACTTTATGGCCATATTGTCATCCTTCTCTTTACCCAATTTCTTGCCACCTACTATAACCTGTTACTCTTCTAATAACTTTCCTCCATGTAACCCCTCAACAACAGTGGCAGTAGTTTTGCTTGGGCTGCATGTATATGGATTATAAAAAATTTATGTTGTCATACCTTATGTTAAAGTGGGGATTAATTCCTACATTACAATCAATATATAAAACTGTCTTCACTTTATGGCCATAGTCATCCTTCTCTTACCCACTTCTTGCCACCCAATTATAACCTGTTACTCTTTCTAATAACTTTCCTCCTATGTAACCCCCTGCATAACAGGTTATACCTCAAGCTTGGGCCGATATGATTATAAAAAAAAAAAAAAATTCTATACTATTATAATGGATATAAAGTGGGGGATTTCACATTACAATCAATATATAAAACTGACTTTATGGCCACTTTCTACCCACTTCTCTTGCCCACTATAACCTGTTACTCTTTCTAATAACTTTCCTCCTATGTAACCCTGGCAACAGTGGCAGTAATATGGCCTTGCTTGGGCCGATATGATTATAAAAAAATTTATACACATTATATGTATATAAAGTGGGGAATGAATTCCTACATTACAATCAATATATAAACTGATCTCTCACTTTATGCCATAGTCATCCTTCTCTCACCACTTCTTGCCACCCACTATAACCTGTTACTCTTTCTCTAATAACTTTCCCTCCTATGTAACCCCCTGCACAACAGTGGCAGTAATATGCCTTGCTTGGGCCGATATGATTATAAAAAAAAATCTGCATATCACAGTATCAGGATATAAAGTGGGGGGATTAATTCTACATTACAATCAATATATAAACTGATCTCTTCACTTTATGGCCATAGTCATCCTTCTCTTACTCCACTTCTTGCCACCCACTATAACCTGTTACTCTTCTAATAACTTTCCTCCTATAACCCCCTGCACAACAGTGGCAGTAATATGCCTTGCTTGGGCCGATATGATTATAAAAAAAAATTCTCCTATACTATTATAATGTGGATATAAAGTGGGGGATTAATTCTACATTACAATCAATATAAACTGATCTCTCACTTTATGGCCATAGTCATCCTTCTCTTACCCACTTCTGCCACCCACTATAACCTGTTACTCTTTCTAATAACTTTCTCCTATGTAACCTCCCCACAACAGTGGTAATATGCCTTGTTTGGGCCGATGAGATTTTTATAAAAAAAATTCTATACCTATTATGGAATAATGTGGATATAAAGTGTATTTGTTCTATATTGTACCCACAACTGATCTCACTTTTTGTACATAGTCATCCTTCTTCTCTTACCCACTTCTCCTCTCTTGCCACCCACTATAACCTGTTACTCTTTCTAATGGTAACCCCCTGCACAACAGTGGCAGTAATATGCCTTGCTTGGGCCATACATTGAGAAAAAAAAATTCTATATTTATTATAATGCGTGATATAAAGTGGGGATTCTACATTAATCAATATATAAACTGATCTCTCACTTTAGCACATAGTCATCCTTCTCTTACCCACTTCTTGCCACCCACTATAACCTGTTACTCTTCTAATAACTTTCCTCCTTATGTAAATTTCCCTGCACAACAGTGGCAGTAATATGCCTTGCTTGGGCCGATATGATTATAAAAAATTGCATAGCCATATAATGGATATAAAGTGGGGATTATGACTCTACATTACAATCAATATATAAATCATGTTCTCTCACTTTATGGCCATAGTCATCCTTCTCTCTTACCCACTTCTTGCCACCATAACTCTGTTACTCTTTCTAATAACTTTCCTCCCTATGTAACCCCCCTGCACAACAGTGGCAGTAATATGCCTTGCTTGGGCCGATATGATTTAAAAAATTGGCATGCTATTATAATGTGGATATAAAGTGGGGGATTTTTACACATAATCAATATATAAACTGATCTCTCATTTTATGGCCATAGTCATCCTTCTCTCCCACTTCTTACACCACTATAACCTGTTACTCTTTTAATACCCTTCTCTATGTAACCCTCTGCACAACAGTGGTAATATGCCTTGCTTGGGTCGATATGATTATAAAAAAAAATTCTATACTATTATAATGTGGATATAAAGTGGGGGATTAATTCTACATTACAATCAATATATAAACTGATCTCTCACTTTATGGCCATAGTCATCCTTCTCTTACCCACTTCTTGCCACCCACTATAACCTGTTACTCTTTCTAATAACTTTCCTCCTATGTAACCCCCTGCACAACAGTGGCAGTAATATGCCTTGCTTGGGGTGATATGATTATAAAAATAAACATTTAATTATAGACCTAACATACAATAGTTATACTAGTAGAGCTTAAGATGTCACTAAATCAGGTAAGAAAATGAAAGAATGACCAAGTGAATACTTTTCAAATATTCACTTTATTACTTAATCATTAAAATTAATTATTTATGTAAAAGAATAAAATACAATTTTCTTAACTCTTATGTTATGCTTATATATCAACAATGATAGCATATGTCTAGAAAACTAGAAACCAAATGACAACAATTAAAAGAAAAGAAGGAAAAGAGAAAAAAGAGAGGAAAGTTGAAGGAGTGAGGATAAAATGTTAAAAATGCCCCCGCCAAAGAAAATGATATTCTACATGTACACACATACATACATACAGACGAGTGCATGAACACACATATGCACACACACGAACACATGCATACAATCAATTACTGATATCTCCTGATAAGTGGACGAAGTAATTCCTGGAGGATCTGATGACAAAACTCTGGGGTTGGGATGATGAAGGTAATATCAATCAGTTAAGTAACAAACCTTTCACTTACATATTAATTTATATATATATAAAAGCGAACATTGAAGTCAACACTCACAGGTGACAGACTGTTTCATGCTAGGCATAATCATTAGGCCACATTTGTTTGGTTTATATATATATATATATATATATATATATATATATATATGTTCTAATTTGGAAGATCGGCCAGTTATGCTAGCTAGGTAGCTGTTATGGTGAAACACACCTATTCCTCAGATAATGGACTCTCCCTCCTATATTAATGTTATGGTGAAACACACCTATTCCTCAGATAATGGACTCTCCCTCCTATATTAATGTTATGGTGAAACACACCTATTCCTCAGATAATGGACTCTCCCTCCTATATTAATAAGAATTAACAGGAAGTTAACGGAAGAAGTACTTGGGAAGTTTATAGGAGTTCTTTAGAGTTCTATTAGAGTTCAGTAGAACTACTAGGCAGTTAATATTAGTCGGCAGTTAGTCGAATACTAAAGAGTCAGCTTTCATTGGAAGATTACCAAGTTCCTAACATTTTGGGTACATTAAGTCGATTAGCAACCGACATAGCATGATTATAACTTTCAGTGCAAAAACTACTCCACAACTGTAGCATAATTGGCTGATCTTCTGAAGTAGAATATTTAAAAGTTCTATATGTTAAATTTTTATTTGAAATATGTTTTCAGCACTTTTTGAGACAACTGTTTACTAGTCTACAAAATATCAGCTAATGCAGGGCCAAGGGGACTACTCATCTGGACCCCATTCACCTGGCTATACATAACATTGTCAAAACTAAACTCCACAAAACTAGTACAAAGTGCCATGAACTCAACAAATACATCCCTAGGAAAAGTAGGTGGGGTAAGATCACTCTCATACAATGAGTGAGCACAAACATCAATAGTTTCCTTTAATGGTACATTAATAAAAAAAAACGGACACATCAAAAGAACACATAAAATCTGTATCAGGGTGTAAATTGTATGGCATATACATGCTCAACAAAAAAGAACGAATCCAATATACAATATTTAGTACACAAGGTTCAAACTGGTTGTATGATACACAAAAGATATTGAACCAAAGAATGCTGGGCTGAATCAATCATTGATAGTATGGGTCTCAATGGGACGTCCTTCTTATGAATTTCGAGAATGCTGTAAAGCCTCGGTCTAAGAGAACCTGAAGCTCTAATCATATCAGAGATTTCTTTAGAAAAATATCCTTTTCTAAACAAACATAATAGATATTTCTGGATTTTGATTTCATTTTTATATGTGTTATCATTTCTCTATGTTATCACGAGTTTCTACAGGACCAGTTTTTACAAACTTTTCAGGGTCATTCAAAATAACCAACATCTTTTGAACATAATCTACTCGATCAAGTAAAACTCCATCAACCCTTATCTTGTTGTATTTTTCTTTTTCTTTATTTTTATTGTGAAGGTGTTTGATTTATTTTTATCTTTCTTACTTGTTTTGTTATTGTACACATAAGTGGGTGTTTAATTGGTTTATATTTGGTTGTGTTTTTTTGTTGTATTGTGACATTTTCCCTAACATGTTAGTATGTTTTGTCGCGTCACAGTTTAATTTTTCTGAGTCATAGTTGTGTGTTTGTCTGTATATTTGTGTTTGTGGGCTTTATGTGTGTTTTTTATTTTTTGTTTGATAGTTGCATTATTTTCTGCTTTTTGACATGATTAAGTGTTTCTTTTTCTTTTTATTTATATATTTTTATTATTTATATGTTTTGTTTTTATTATTTTCTATTTATTGTCATGATTCAGTATTTGTACATTTGTATTTATATTTATATTCTTACTTTTTAATTTTTTTAATTTTTTATATTGCATATTCATATTGTTTGTATATTTTGTTTTTGTTTGATTTGGCAGTTATTTATTGTTGTTTGTGTAGCAAAGTAGGTATTTTGTTTGCATGTCTACATTTACCCATTATTTCATTTCTTTTGTTTAGTATTTTACTTTGATCTTTAAAGCTAATTATTGCTACCTTCTCTTCCATGCATAATTTACAAATTTTGCTATTACTGCCATGTGGTGGTGCACTTCTTACTATTTCTCACAATAAAAATGCACAATAAAAACAAAAAAGGAAAAATAAGCAAAAAGAAAAAGAAAAATCAATCAATCACAAACAAGGCCACTCCTACAAAAATCACAAAAACCCTGCACTATACAAAATAAACAAAAAACAGGACCTGATGGCAAACTAGTTCTGATGAGTGAGAACATCATAACAGTATCCTCATGAAACTTCAAAGTCAGCATGAATCTGCTCAGTTAAAGTGACAAACTCTTTGTGCTATATATATATATATATATACATATATACAGAGTGAGGGAAAGAAAGAAAGAGAGAGATTGTGATTGACAAATTGTCATCTAAATTAAGGAAAAATGGAAATAACACTGACATCTTGTTTTAACAGATATATTTACCAAAATTATACAAAAATATCTTGAAATACTAAACAGCAAATTTATTCAATAAAATCGCCATTGGCTTCAACCACACTTCTGGACGACTTCAGAATCTCCTGCAACTTTTTTGGACAGTCTTCTTGTTTAATTTGATGAATGCTGCCAAAATCTTAAATTTAAATTGTGGTCGAATTTATTTTTATAGTTACCAACACTGTTTGTTTATAGATACGTAATTTGGAATAAAGCTCATTTCCTCCTTTTGCCTTGATAAAGTCCATCACAGGACAAAATGCATAGGCTAGTTAAATACAGTTTTCCTCTTGTCTTCTTTTTATCGCAAGAGCATGAAATCCAGAGTTACAAACTCACACCCATCTATATGAATATGTCAGCTCTATCACTGATATTGAGCGCTTTCAAATAGGTACCACGCATATATAATATATAAATAATATAATATATATAACAAATTGCATATATATATTGATATTTATAATTATATACATACACTTTTCACATATATATATATATATATATATATATATATATTATAATCATTTCACCTCAAGCAAGCCAGTACTGCCACTGGTGAACAGGAGGTTAGATGAGAGGAGAGCAAAAAGAAAATAAGAACAAGGTACAGGGAACGAGTCAGAGAAAGGATAAAAGAAAGATGGGAATCAACAAGATAAAAGATGGTAATTGATGTTGCACTTAAACTCTTGGAGATTGTAGCTATCAGGGAAGTAAGTATATAGGAAAATTCCACAGGTGGGAAGTGTGAGAAAAGAAATACTAGAGTAGAAGTGGAGTTACATTTAACTGTTTTGACTGCAAAGGGCTGGACCAAATTGCCAATCTAGTAACTTGAGCAAATTTGTGTAGATGGGGCACCAGGGAGATAAGCTCATTAGTGCAGAAGCTGTGAAAATATTTGTAGAAAAGACTAAGGGAAGCCAAATCCCAATGGTGTGAAAGTGACTGAAATCGAGCTGTCAAATTAGGATCATTTACATTTCTGATTCCCCTTTGCATTTTAGCTAGAACCCCCAAATGAACAGCAGCAGCACCCAACCAGATAGGGCAACAGTATTCAATGCACAGACAAATGATAGATTTGTATATGTACAAAATGGATTCTGATGAGAACAACTTCCTGACCCGGCACAGGTGACCCAACCTTCCTATCAGTAGATGTAGCTATTCATTCGATGTAGTCATTCCACTTGAGGTTGGCTGAGAGAGTGAGGCTGAGGAGTGTATTACTTTCTGGGAGACTAGCATGATCCATTCTGATGGAAGGTGGGAAAGTTTCTCCATAGTGATAAAGGAGAGCAACTTTGTTTTGGAAGCATTAAAATTTATGAGCCATTTCTTACTCTAGTCTACCACAGATTGAAGGTCTTTTTAAAGAGCATCAGTAAGTTTTACTTGTCATCCTAGGTAGATTTCTTATTGAGATGGGAATAAATGGTGGTGTCATCTGCATAGATGCCTACTTGGGAACTTATTACATCAGGTAGATCATTGATGAAGATCAGAAAAAGTGTAGGACCTAGGATAAAGCCTAAACACCTGCGTTTGTATGATAGGATCTGGAAGCGTGCCCGTTCAATATGACCTTCATTATGTGATTTGACAGGAACAATTGGATTAAATCCAACAAGCACCCAGTTATACCATATCCCTGTAGCTTGTGCAGTAGGCCAGTATGCCAAACTCTGTCAAACGCTTTTGAGATATCCAGGGCAACAGCTCGATATATTTTTAAAGATTTAATGAATTTATTTTTTAATCCAGAATATTCTTTATTATTTCAAACATTTGTTTTTCATAGATATCTGTATTTGAGTAGAGAGTCCATTTTTTTAAACAGTGTACATTTCACGCCAGATGTGCATTGTGGTGCAGCGGATACCGACTCAGAACGACAAATCTGGGTGCCGAGTTCAAATTCCAGTTGAATTCTTTGCATTCACTTATGCACAAATACCCTTGGGAAAGGTATTAATCCATTTCTCCCCTCCAGTTATGGGTTAAACAATAGGACAGATTGGGTTCTATAGCCTTGGCTAGCAACCAGCAATGGCAACCTACTGTGGGATAATCTTCTGCCCAGTCAGTCATGTCTCTTTTGGGACATGATTGCCAAAGCATATATCACGTATGGCACTTAACTGACTGACATTTCATCTACCAACCTGCACACTCAACAAAACTTAATAAAGTAAATGTATTCTCAAGCAGGATTTGAACCAGTGTTCTCATTGTCACAAACCAGTAGCCAAATATACCCTGTTTAAAAAATGGTGTCTACTCAAATATAAAAGAACTAGCATTATAGCCCGGTGTTGCTCGGGTGTAATGAAAGCTTTAAAACTAATCCATGGTCCTGGAGCTCAGACTCATTGGATGTTGGCACAAAAGACTAAAAAGCAATAGTTCTTTCCAGTTAAAGCAAAACCGTAGACTGAAAGAAAAATGAATGGATGTAAGTCAAATTTTGATTTCCTGGTATCAAAATCAAATAAGTTTTTTTCCTTGTAAACTGAATTTTGAAGGCTAAATAAGTCCTCTGAGTAAATGGTATCAAAGCTGAGACTAAGAACTACAATTATACCTACTTGGAGCCAAACCCAAAGCAAAGCCAAAATACAGACATACAGGCAGATAAACAGACACACACACAAACATCTTGCCTTTTATATATATATTATCGATTTTCTGCACTATTGTAAGAACTGCAACCTTGAAACTTCTGAATATCGTTTCTTATGTCTTTGTCTATGAGTGTATCAATTTTGATTAAAATTGGACCACTCCTTCTATAACACAATTTTTTTTTAATGTTGATTTTCAATATTTATTAGGGATACCTCGACACAAAACCTAGCTAAGAACACTCGCAGATGCTTATAGTACAACTGTGTAAATTTTCAAGAAAATCGGTTCAGCTGTTTTGAGAGTCTCTAGGTAATGGACATACGCACACACACAAAGTTCCATTTATAAACAAGTTTAGATTAAAAATTAACATCTGAAGTAGTAAATATATATCTACATGGATTCTATCTTGACTAAAAAAATTGGGAAGTAACAGACTGAACAGATAATCTGCTTGGAGACTGAAGTAATGGTTTATATATAAATAATTCTGCTATTCTAAAAAGAGTACTAGTATTTTTATAAAAAAATTAACACATATACACTATTTTATTGTAGAAGGCTTTAGTAATCATCTGTAGATTTTCTGTACTGAATTCATTATGGTATGAAATTCCACGCTTGGTTTACTGATATTGTTTTGTTGTTTCATATATAACATTCCCTTCATCTTTCACACTGTTTTGTTCTTTATTGATTGGGTTGACCTCCTTTCAGAAGATATAGAGTTTCATTTTTACTCAATTCATCCTTTTTTTATAAAACTCATGGAGACCAGTTTGTAATACTTTCATGCATGAATTGTGGGTGACAAATTCTTTTCCACCCAACAATCTATCTCTCACAGATGAAATGTCACAAGCCTCTCACAATTCTTTTCACTACTTCCATGGTAAGTGCTCAGATGAACTACATTCATAAGTTTCACCAGTTTGAATATTCACAGCTAGAACCCACCATACTATGCACATTGTAACAAACCACCTTCATTCCCTTCATATTCTATTGGTGAGAAGTAAGTTTCACTCGAGCAACTTCTTCCCACTGATCTGTGGAGCCGACTCCCAAGAAGATGTTTTCCAGCTCACTACAGTTTTAACCTGTTCAAAGTTAGGGTTAACTCTTATCTTCCCCACTTATCCATATAAACTGTGCCTCTTGTTCTGTAATACTCTACCAAGTGACCCCAGGTTTTGTATATAAAGTGAACTTTACTGCAAAAGAAAAAAATGTATTAGGAACTGTGTACATTGAAAAGCAACAACATTATTCCTGGTGACACACAGAAGCTACAAGATGAGCAGAGAGGTCTATATAACTTTGACTGAAATAGTCTGATAAAAAAACACCAAAGATGAAAATGAATATATATATATATTTTTTTCTTTTTTTTTTTCAGGGCCACTATCAAGTATAATGGTGTATAATCTGGGTTGTCGAGCAACTGTTTTGATTGGGGCAACATTAGAAACGGTAGGTTATATTTGTTCCTACTTGATTACCGATGAAAAGTGGCTCTTTCTCACATACAGCCTTTTTGCAGGTGAGCATCAACTTTTACTTCATGTTTTCATTAAGAAATTAAAGTAAAATATTATTAATTAATTCCTTTTTTCTTAAAAATGGTAATAGCAATATTAGTCATTTCCTCATAAAGAAACATTCTTCCTTCATTGATAGAGTAGCCAGTGCTACTCAAGTTATACTTGTCTTCTCTCACTGGCAATTGGGGTGGGATCAAAGTGTAGTATCAGTTCTCATCTTTAATGGTAATATCAGCCATTTTCTTATGTGGAAACATTCAGCATACATTGACTGTGCAGTCAGTGAATTAGTGGATTTTCTTCTTAAGTTATGCTTTTCTTCCATTAAAGCTGGGATCTAAGTGTAGTATCTGTTCTTCTTATCATTAATTGTAATGGAAACATTCAGTGTTCATTTATATAGTAGCCACTGCTGCTTTCAGTTAAAATCTATAAGATCTTTCACTTAAAACGATTTTTCATGAAAAGTAGTTTCTCAAGTCCGGTAGCAGTAATTGCTCTTTCCAGTAATTATGGAAGCTTTCTTTCCTGACCTTTTATTTGAAGTATTGTGGAATGTTAACATTTTGATTATATTATTCTTTTCTCATTAAGTCACATATGCCATCCAGTTTAGTTGTTGCGGCTGTTGAATTCCTCAAGTGAGATGGTTACTGTTGTTTGTCACAGTTCTGATTCTGATTCTGTAGCCACAGATGTTCACAATGTTCAAAGAAGAATGGACTTTGCCAAGATCCACAGGCTTCACTAATTCAAGGCCATTTTTAACCATTAATCTCAGAGTGTGGCTGTATACTGCTAACAGGTTATATATTTTTGAATGAGTTCACACCATGCATGGCGTATGAAAGTTTCAACCTGACAAGCCTACTTCAAGTTAATGTTTTGATTTTATAGGGATTTGCATTGTTTGGGGTAACCACCTCTTATACAGTCTATTCTATGTTAAAGGTTCTTATATTATATCCTAAATTTGTTATAACTAATCCATACATCAAGGTATCAGAAACATTTAGTGTTTACTAATTCCCAATACTGAATTTTTATGATGGATTCAAGGTTGGGTGCCATCACTGCTTTCATTCTAATCCCAGATCATAGTTTTTGTTTTGGAAAAGTATATATTTAGCTCCATTTCTTGAAACACTTGGTAAAGGATGTTGATTTTTTGTTCAAGATCATTCTTATCCCAACAATGAATACTTATGTCATCAGCATAGCTCTCCTCATCATCAGTATATTGGCCTTGGAAGGGAAAGCAGGACTGTTGTCATCTATTGGTAAATTTGTTTAGGATGTGTTATGAAATGTTTATATGTTCACTATTTGTTGTATATGCACAGTGCATAGTCTAAGAAGGCTGAAGCTCTCTTCTCTCTGTCTTTTGTTAGACATGTACAAGTTTGTATAGACTGAGTTCTTTTATCAGATGATGATTCTATTGATGCAGTTGTATGCAATTTTCTATTATAGCTATTCAATTTCCTGGAGTTGTTTGATGATAAAGACAAACTGTGTTGTCAGAAGTTGATTTTAATAGAATAGTGAGAGTTTAGTGAATAAAATGTTCTATCATTCATAAAATGAATCAGTGCATAGCATATGCACTGATTTAGAGCCACAAAAATCTTCTAAACTGGCCAAGCATAGAAATGAATACTATATGGAAACCAGTAATACAGAATGCTATAGCAAACCAAGATTTTAATATGAAGCGCTGGTAAAAAAACTGGCTACCAAGATTTTAGGTATACAAGCTCCAGATATTCATACACTGATGTCCTCAAGGGCATAATGGCCCAATGGATAAAAGCATTGGTTCAATACCTGGTGGTAAACAAAAACTTAGAGAGTTGAATTAAATGGAGATAACTAAGACATTCAGAAGTGGCATGACTCATGGAAGCAGAACAATCTACCCCAGTGATCAAAATAAAAGTTCCGTTCAAAATTTCTGTTACCTGCAGAAGGTCGGAGCATACTATGACTAAAACATTGTGAATATGACAATAAAGATGAGGACAACAATGTAAATAATGTGAAAATTTCATCTCAGAAATATAGAAAAATAATAAAATGTTCATTAGTACTTTCACCATAATAGATCCGATTGAAATGCCTCTTTTTATGTGAAAGTCTTCAAGACAACATCATGATTTCTATTGTTAATCAATCTAAAGTTATTTATAAATGGATGGAACTTTGTGTGTGTGTGTGTGTGTGTGTGTGTGTGTCTGTTACCTATAGACTCCGAAACAGCTGAACCGATTTTCTTGAAAATTTACACAGTTGTACTATAAGCGTCTGCGAGTGTTCTTAGCTAGGTTTTGTGTCGAGGTACCCCCGATAAATATCGAAAATCGATAATCTAAAAAATCGGGTTATAGAAGGCGTGGTCCGATTTTAATCAAATTTGATACACTCATAGACAAAGACATTAGAAACGATATTCAGAAGTTTCAAGGTTGCAGTTCTTACAATAGTGCAGAAACTCGATAATATATATATATATATATATATATATATATATATAAGACAATATGTTTGTGTGTGTGTCTGTTTATCTGCCTGTATATCTGTATTTTTTTCAGCCCTTATATTTTGGCTTTGCTTTGGGTTTGGCTCCAAGTAGGTATAATTGTAGTTCTTAGTCTCAGCCTTGATACCATATACTCAGAGGACTTATTTAGCCTTCAAAATTCAGTTTATGACAAAAAAAAATTATTTGATTTTGATACCAGGAAATCAAAATTTGACTTACATCCATTCATTTTTCTTTCAGTCTACAGTTTCGCTTTAACTGGAAACAACTCTTGCTTTTTAGTCTTTCGTGCCAACGTCCAAAAGAGTCTGAGCTCCAGGACCATGGATTAGTTTTAAAGCTTTCATTACATCCAAGCAATGCTGGGCTATACTCCTAGTCTACAATAAACCCTATTATTTTTGGATACACTCCTGATTCAATACTTCATGAAATTTAGAAACTCTTTTTTTAAATTCTGGGAGAGGGTGCACTATTTTCAAAAATTCAACCTCAATGTCAAGTGATTCTTTACTTTTTTCTTATAGTGTTTTCTTTCTCATTATTAAGTTTGTTACTGTTTGTTTGGAGACAGATTTATGTAATCATTAGATGTATACTGGTGTATGTTCTGTCTCCACAATTATCTTCAGCTTGGTGTTGTCAGGATTGAAGTATGACTAAGTGATTTTTCAGATCAGGAGATCTTGTCTGCTTTTGATTGTATGATGTAATCATGATTAAATTGATAAACAGATATCAAAATAAATTATTTTGAAAACAAAAGTTAGAAAAAATACTTGTCAATGCTTTTCCATATATACAATCATTACAAATGTTTTAATCATTACAATGCTTTTAATAATCAATATCATTGCTAATACTTTACCATAGTCAATATCATTACCAAGGCTTTTCCATTATCAAAATCATTGCCAATGCTTTTCCATAGTTAAAATCATTATTGTTTCTCTATAGCCCAAATCATTACCAATGTTTTTCTATAGTCAAAAACATTGCCACTGCTTTCCCATAGTTCAAATCATTGCTAATGTTTCTTAATAGTCAAAATCATTGCAAAGTCTTTTTTATAGTCAAAATCATTGCCAATATTTTTCCAAATCAAAATCATTTTCAGTACTTTCCCATAGTCAATATCATTGTTAATGTGCTACCATAGTCAATATCATTGCAAAGAATTTTTCATTATCAAAATCATTACCAATGCCTTTCCTTAGTTGAAATGTTTATCAAATAAATTTTCAGTATATTTGATTGATAACTCCTCAGTTGGTATATTCAAATGTAGATATCAAATTTAAAATACAATATTTGGAAATATTGATTTTTTAAGTATTTGTTTTTCAGGTTCAGGATCGGGTATTACATATTCAGCTGTAATGATCGTCGTTGGCTACAATTTTGACAAATACCTTCCCTTAGCATCTGGAATATCTGTCACTGGACAGGGCTTAGGTCTTCTAGTTTTCTCGATTTTCTTAAACTTCTGTTTTGAATACTATGGTCTGAAAGGAACTTTTCTTATCATGGCTTGTCTGACACTCCAGAAATTGGTTTTTGGCAGTCTTCTTCAACCTTCCATCATTGAAATGGCCCAGACAAAGAGGTTTTGGTATAAAGAACCTCCCTCGTCTTACCCAGATGGAGATATAGAATTAGAAGTGAGGAAAGAAGCAACTTCAGTCATGCTTAAGGTATGTTATAATTATTATTTTACTATTATGATTTTGTTAAGATGCCTTTTCTACTAAATGTTCACTCAATATAAGGCCCAAGAGACCCTTAAAATAGAAGGTTACTAAATGAGTTTATTGGATAGGCAGAAGAGGAGGAAGTAAGTGCAGATTATGAAGATATGTAGGATAGATATCAGTTGATCCTTGAAGATGTTACAAATGTTAAAATTAAAGATATAGTGATCAAGAAGCATCTTCTCTGAAGTCTGTTCTACAAAGTAATGTTTCTCACAAAGAAGCTGTCTGAGTTGACATTCTTCCTTACTAATGGAATGCAGAGACGATGAGAATAATTTGACTCTATGTATACAGCATGGTAGATCCTAACTGTAAAGGTCTGAAACCGGTGGAACTAAGGAGTTTAGATTCTTAACATTTCTCATCTAGAGTTTGAAGTTTGACAGAAGCCAACAAATGCTATTATTAATTTAATCTCTCAGTTGAAAATGAAGATTTAATTAAAAATCATAACTAAAAGCATGAAAATATGAAGCTTTTATTTATTTAATAAAGTTTAGTGCAAGGAACATTTTTGCTTTTTTAAATTTGAATTAAAACTTCAACTGTTTGTTTTCAAAGCAAGCTAGTCTGCCTACTTGTATCACAATTGCTACTATAAGATTTGGTTAGATTTACTAAATATCTGCTTGATTGCTAAAATAGGCTTGATGGATTGCTGAGAAGGTTCTTTGTGACTGAGATAGGCTTGCTTGGTAGTTAAGGTAGGCTTACTTGGTGGCTGAGATAGGCTTAGTTGATGGCTGAGGGAGGCTTGCTTTGTAGCTGAGACAGGATTACTTGGTGGCTGAGACAGGTTTGTTGATAGGCTTGCTTGGTAGCTGAGATTGGCTTACATAATGGACATCAATAGGCTTACTTACTGGCTGAGAGAGGCTTGCTTAGTGACTGAGATAAGTCTGCTCATAGGCTTGGTTGGTGGTTGAGATAAGCTTGGGTGGTGGCTGAGATTAACTTACATGGTGGGTGTTGATAAGTTTATTTGGTGGCTGAGGAAGGCTTGCTTGTTGGCTGAGGTTGGCTTGATTAGTGGCTGGGCTTAGCTTTCTTGGTCTGTGTTGATAGGCTGAGGTAGGCTTGCTTGTTGGCTGAGTTAGGCTACTTCATGAGTGAGGCTTGCTTATAGGTATACTTGGTGCTTGAGGTAGGTTTGCTTAGTGGCTGAAGTAGGCTTGCTTGGTGGCTGAGATAACTTATTTGGTGGTTGAGATAGGCTTGCTTGGTGGCTGAAATAGGCTTGCTTGGTGGTTGAGGTAGGCTTAATTGGTGGCTGAGAAAAGCTAGTTTATAGGTTTGCATAGTGGCTGGGATAGATTTGCTTGGTTGCTAAGACAGCCATGCTCAGTAGGTGTTGATAGGCTTATTTGGTTCCTAAAGAAAACTTGCTTGGTGGCTGAGATAGGCTTATTTGGTGACTGAGATAAGCTTCTTAATAGGCTTGCTTGGTGGCTAAGATTGGCTTACATGGTGAGTGTCGATAGATTTACTTGGTGGCTTAGGTAGGCTTACTTAGTGGCTGAGATAGGCTCACTTATAGATAGGTTTGTTTATAGGTTTACTTGGTGGCAAGGATACTGAAATAGCCTAGCTCATTGGATGATGAGAGGCTTACTTGGTGGCTCAGATTGGCTTACTTGATGGCTCAGATTGGGTTGCTTCATAGCTAAGTTAGCCTTGTTTGGCTGTGTCAATAGGCTTACTTGGTAGCTGAGATAGACTTGCTTGGTGGCTAAGGTAGGCTTGCTTGGCGACTGAGATCAAAAGCTTCCACCCAAAAAATCAAGAGTTGAATGAGAAAATAAAAACAGAGAGAAAAAAGAAATGAGAAATATATAAAAAGTAAAAAGCTGGCCAGTTATCATTTGTGGAATTCTGTTAAGGAATGAAAAAGGTGTCTGCTATGTTTAAAATATATCAAGAGTAACAATTACAGACATGCATCTATCTTGCAAAATAATGGTTGTGTTCTGTTTGGTCAAAATTCAATCCTTTTGTGAACAGTGTCTGGAGTGGTTTAACAGTTCAATCTTTGCATGGTACTCTCTTTTCTGCAGGTGCGGCAGATGAAGATGGAATGTGGAATAAAGGTCTTAGATTGCACTCCCTGCTTCCTTTATTGTATTCTGTATTGTCTTATGCTCTTTAAAAATCGGTTCCACCTTTTCTTGCTCTTCATGACTTCTTCTTCAACAGCATGACACCAGGTACTGTGATTATCTGCTAAATGTTCATAGCTACCAGAATTATTGCCTGTGATTTTTAGATCCCTCTTGCAGATGTCCTTGAAATGTAGAATAGGGTATCCTATCATAGGGTTTCCCATGACTAGTTGACAATGTACTGTGAGCTAGTCTTTGGGTATATGGCTGCCATTCATTTGATGTATGTGACCCAGCCAATGAAGACAACATATATATATATATATATATATATATATATTTATATATACTATTATAATAAAGACAATTGTGTATCTATCTATCTATCACTCTATATATACATATATATATATAGTCATCCGCAGACAGATCTGTTTCACTGTATCACAGCTCATCAGGGCACTTAGACTCCGATTGCTTTTAACCCAGGATTGAAACCCGACCGAATTGGTGTCAGTTGGCGATTCTACCTCTGAGATATGGGCGCTTGGTAGAAGACGGCAAACTTTTAGCGGGTATATTATCATTATACACGCCCAACAGCTGAGAGTGTTCTAATTCATTGTTGAATGAATGATGCGTATTTGCTAGAGTAACTACTGTTTTTCAAATTCTACCATTCTTCCAGAGTGCTCATTCAGGGTGTGAGAACATATTTATATATATATATATATATATATATATATATATATATAGTCATCCACAGACAGATCTGTTTCGCTGTATCACAGCTCATCAGTACGGTTAGAATCCGATTGCTTTTAACCCAGGATTGAAACCCGACCGAACTGGCGTCAGTCGGCGATTCTACATCTGGGCTATGGGCATTCAGTAGAAGAAGGCAGACTTTTTAGCATTTATATTGTCATTATACCTGCCCAATAGCCAGAGTGGTCTAATCTATTACTGAATGAGTAATATATATATATCCCTCCTGTCACACTCATGGGGCAAGGCAGCGTCAGCTCAGTTCATTACAGAGACAGTAACAAGGCAGTGTTGGCTCAGGTCATTCTCTTTACTCCTAGTTATAAGACTTTACTGCCAATTATGAAAGCTCTTGGCACATGTCTGCTCTTTAACAGTGCCTTATTATTTTATTTTTTGCAATAATTATGTCTTTGAGTAGAGAAGAATATATATATATATATATATATAAAAACATGCAGTGTATATGTAGAAGAATCCAAAGGAGTATCCTGTACATAAAGTGGTAGGATAACTCTCTAGGAGAGCTCAAAATATATATGCATATAAATACATATAGAGCAAATATATGTAGAAATGAAAACAGACACGTTATTCTATAGTTAAGCAGAAGTATAGATCTATTTCAGACGAACCATCATCAGCTTCCGTCTTCATTGTTTAGAAAATTTTAAATGAATAAAATTCACAAATAAAGACTCCCCCCCAAAAAAAACACACAAAAACAGAAATAAAAATAAAGATCGCTCCCTTAAAAGTGAAAAATTAAAGAAAACGTTCATTAATAAAATCAATAAAATCTGTTGAATCTTTTACATACATTGAAAGCAAAAAAGACCAATTAGTTTGGACTTATCAAATTATATTTATATTCAGAGAAACTATTTTAAGTACTAATATATTTACATTTGTATATGTAATTACAGGTATACCTCACCTTACATTGGTAATTTGTTTCAGGAGAGATGACTTAAGTCAAAAATGTCCTAAGTCAAATTTATTTGTCTCCAAATTTACTTATCACTAGACTAAACCACAAATAACCACTCCCAGTTCAGTACTTTATTTATAAATGCATTTTTAATAATATATGGTCAATAAGAATCTATTTTAGGCTTACAAACAAATAATGTTTAGTTTTTAATATAGTAAAGAAAAAAGTAATCTAAATTTTATGAATACATGTATGCATATACTTGTAAATGTAGATGTTTACAATTTGGCAATCTTTACAGTACATTGCAGACTCTTTATTTGTGAATGTGGTTTACTCTAAGACATTATAAAATAAAATGATTTTGTAAGATTAAATAACAAATACAATTATTAAAATCATTTTACAATAATAAAAAATAAACCAATTTATGTTGAATTTACCAATATTTACATAGATGTCTGTGAACCGTCAACATCGACAGTACAATAACATGATTTTATGTGCTTTTAATGCTTTACTCGTGATATTACAACTTCAGTATTTGCAGAAGATAGACATCAAGTCGAATAAAATTACTTAAACTTGATTTTTATTTTTCCACATATGTTTTTGACAGATGACATAATCAAGGAATGATTTATCATGAAATGACATAACCCAAGGTATACCTGTACAGGTACAATTGTTTCTACAGTTAGAGGGCTGTTTATTGTTGAAATTTATAGGTGTCTAATTAAGTGATTTGAAAATTAGCATTTCAACTATGAGACTTGTGTTTGAATCTCAACATGGTTGATGAGTCCAGATAATATAATTTCAGCTTAGGACATTGGAAAATAACTAAGAAACCATACCATGGGTTGACATAAGACTTGTGAGTGAGATTGGGCAGATGAAACAGTTTGAAAGCCATCAATGATAACAATGAAGATACAAGTGTTTGTGAGCAAGGAATTGAACATGCTGGCTTTTTCATTTTAACATACTGACTTGTGATCATGTCAGATTATACACACTCTCCCAGGAACTGTAACTAAGGTCTGCTTATTATAGTTGCAATACTCATTACAGTTTAACTCTGTAATGGTTGAAGAAATACAAATATATATAATCAGGAATCAGCAAAAGCAGATGAATGTGCTCAGAAAATGAACAGCCAGTCATTAAATATATATAAATGAAATTACAGGGTTTGTTTGTTTTCTTTTTTTTTTTTTTTTGTTTTGGTGGGGAGCTACTATAAAAGGCCAAAGAGCCACTCAAGGTAAAGGACTACCTTTTGGTATTGTATGAGTGCAAAAAAGCTAGAAGCGCAGTTCATGAGATTATGTAAGATAAACAACAATTAATGTTAGACTTAAATAGGTCAAGACTGGAATGATTGGGAAAACATCCTGTTGGAAATCTGTTACCCAAAGAAGCAGTTTTTAGGCTTTTGGAGTGGAACATTTTTTCTTACCAAAGGAGTATGTAGAAAGTCAGGCATGGGCTGTAATGATCTAAGCTAGTGGTAATGTGGACAAAAGAAAAATAATTATAGTCTAATGCATAACACCTTAAAAACATAACAGTTTGGCTGAATTGACATTCTCCTCAATTTTATAGATATGATAAATGCTTATATTTTAAAGGTTGGGGCCTTTTCATACCTATTAGCAAGATGGGTGGGGGTTTATCAGTCAGTTAAGTGACATACATGATACGCACCTGGGCAATCATGTCTCTAAAGAGACATGACTGACTGAGCAGAACATTATTTTCTACAGTAGACTGGTTGCCAGCCAAGGCTATAGAACCCAATCTGTCCTATTATTTAACCTATAACTGGAGGGAAGAGACAAATTGATACCTTTCCCAAGGGTATTTGCACATAACTAAATGCAATGAATTCAACTAGAATTCAAACTTGGCTCACCAATTTCTCATTCCAAGCCGATATCCACTGCACCACCCACGCACATCCGTGTTTATGCTTTACTTAAAATATCTTTTGAAATATGGGATGCATCTCATATGCATTTATATTATACATGTTTACATACATACATATGGAAGAATATAATATATAAAACCTATATATATGTTGTATCTCAGAGGGGGGGTAAACAGAGAAAAGAATAGTGTAAGAAATACTCTTAACACTGAGTATATAAATAGAGATTTATTATACGTTAGTACAATAAATCAAATACATGTACACGAATAACACTTATGAAGGCACTGTCTTTGTATAGGACGTATGCATTCGTCGTGAGAAGAAAGCTTCCGTCACTTCCATGTAATGACGTAGAGTCTAGCATAGTCAGTCACTCACTCGCTTTCCTCCTCTAACACTATACTACAGTTTGTTCCCGTCGCAGTCTTTTATGACCCGGGCCATACCCATTGCTGGGTAGGACCAGGATATTCCTCTACAACAATATCTCTCCAGAGCAATATATAATTGATTTTCTAAGCATCACTTAGATGCGACACAAGGTGGAATGGATCGAACTCACTACTCAGTTGTAATAGGTTCTAGCAAGACGAGGTGCCTAAAAAATCTCTATATATAGTACTTACATTCATATTCACTTTTAACACTCCCAGAATTTTCAGCCATTATTAATTTGGGGTGGTATTTACTTTCATTTAAATTCTTATTAGAAAGATGATTGTTATCTCTTAATGTTGTCATTATACCTGATGAGTATTTATTTTCAAATTAATTTTTTGGGCATAACCCAGAAACTAGGTGTATTCACTTCCTGCTCCAGGCTTATTTTACTTTCTCAACATTGGTGTGTACCTCACTCGCCAAACAATATGATAATTAAAATGAATGATCAATATGCCAACAAGCAATACTTTTACATTAAATTTATACATGTTTTTCCTTCATTCTGTTTAATTTTCTTTTTTCTATATCTAGAAAGCTCTCTCTGCTTTGTCAATAAATTCCCATGAAAGCAGCCGACCTGATTATGAAAGAGTATGTACCGCCGAGCAGAGACTGCAAGATCATCACAGTTCAGCTTTAAGTATTGGAACCAACAAAGGTTTTAAAAGAAGCCATGAATTTTACAGAGATGACCTCACCTACTCCATCTCAAACTATGACACAATAAAAAGAGAGGAACATTATCCCAGCATCCATCGAAATTACAAATTTTTTAATTTTCTCTTCTGCCTCATGTGTGCCAGCACAGCTGAAGGTATGATTTACCTGTTGGTCCCTAGTTACTTCATCAGTAATGGTTCTTCTCCAAATGAAGCTTCAAGAATTCTTTCATTAATTGGGGTGTTCTCAACAGTGACTCGACCACTCATGGGAATTCTGGCCAACGCCAATGTGGTTGATATCTTCATCTTGTTCCTGGCCCCTTATGGAATCCTGGGTGTGTTTACCCTCTTCTTTCCATTCTATGTGCATCTGTTGGCAGGGAGAATAATTTTTGCAATTTCATTTGGCCTTTATAATTGTTCAGTATTCGCTTTGTTAAATAAACTAACATTGCGGATTACAGGGATTGAAAATATGGCTGCTGCCTTCGGTCTGGAAATGTTCATTTGGGGAATGACAGGCATCTTGGGAACACCATTAGCAGGTAAGGGTGATATTATTTCATTTCTTTCTCACAAACACAAACGGGTGCAAGTGTATGCACAAAGACACACAATTGTACAAGGAAAATCATATACACAAACATACACAAACACAGAAATTTTTTTATAATTACTATCAAAGTATTGCTATTTAGGCTCTAAGAGTAGGTGATTTCATGCATGTAGCAATCATACATAAACTTCAGAGTTGTGCCAGACAGTGAGGAACAGATATATATTTATTATTATTAGTATATATATATATATATATATATATATATAAAGGAGAATATTTGGTATTTTTGTCAGGTAAATTCCAATAGAGACAAACTCAAAAGAACTCCATGTTAATTTTTTTATTAAATTTAACAGAGTAATATAATCTTGAAAAAATTTTTGAATATTCTACAAATCCATGGGTAATAGATATTTTGCAGCTAAGCAGCCTCTCCTCAGACTCAAAACCATACAACAGTTAATGTTTAAAATCATTCCAGAAAATAGTCACATACAGACGCTCACATGCCCATATCAAGAATAGATATTTGTAACGGCAATAATGGATGATTTTAAACATTAACTGTTGTATGGTTTTGGGTCTGAGGGAATGGCTGCTTAGCTGCAAAATACCTATTACCCATGTATTTGTAGAATATCTAAAAAAATTTTAAATAGTATATATATATATATATATATATAACAATAAAAAAATAATAATAGTAGTATAGCCTAATGGATATATATTCTATAGTTTGGTAATTTTTGCTTTTTATAAAAGTGCTCAATACAGATGTACAGCTTTTATAGAGATATACTTACTACTAGTGTTATAATAATAACATATGGACGGCAACTGTAAATATAATGGTTGACAAAATAGCACTTATACACAATTTAATTAACCAAGCACAAATCAACTCCTCTACAGAAAAGATATTTTACTCTGAACTAAAAAATATTAAGCAGACTCTCATTAATAATGACTTCCCAAACCATATTGTAGATGAAGAAATAAGATGATATTTCAAAAACCTCAACACACATCAAATAAAATATGATACTTTCACAAAAAACCCTAAACATGTCAAACTCTTCTATTGCAATCAGATGCACGATAACTACAAACAGGATGAAAAAAATCATAAAAAATCTCATTCATACTAATATATCTCCCATTGATCCTGACAAAAAATTAAAATTAATAATATATTGTGAAAAATAGAATACTATTAATTTAATTATCTATAATAACTCCTTCCTACCAACTGATGTATTATGTAAAACCCACATTATATATCAATTCAAATGTTCCTTGGAAGAATGTATCTCTGACAAAAAAACAAATATATATGTTGGATTTACAACAACTACATTAACAATATCTTACATTACACGTCTGACCATTCGTTCATTTCTAGACATCTACAACAACATTCCTGTCTACATTCACAATATAAAAAAATAATGATTAATAACACAATTTTCCTATACCAATAAAACAACCAAAGCAAACTACAGATTCTCAAGGCAATATTCATTAAAAAACTTAAGCTGTCAATTAATAGACTCAGCTATGAATACTGTAGTAAGGTTCTAAAATGTTTGTAAAAAGAACATTTTTTTCATGCTTTAACATGTGCATGACCATGACATTACAACATATAAAAATATTTCATTTTCATGTCCTAAAGATAGCTAAGCAATTTGTCAACGGTTATATTTTAAGCAAGAAAAAAAAATTTACAGTAATTTTTAGCACAGTTTTGCTATTATTTTTTGTTACCACAACTTACACCCTTGAAGATGATCTTGGAAGGAGATTGAAAGTACTTGGAAACATTGAGAAATGAATGATAATAATATCTGTCAATGTTACAGCTCATTTCTGACATCTTTCAATTATAATACATGCAAGATTATCCGTCAGTATGAACAGACACAATGTTTGCAATTTATTTAATCTGACATATATATATATATATATATATATATATATACTTGGGCAGCAATATTTGTTTTGTTGAATATGGCCAACAAGAAAGACTTTATTCATTTTTTTATTCATTTTTGCCAGTATCCCCACATTTTTACATTTTTCTGGAGATAAGGAATGTAAAAAATTGCCATATTCAATGAAAGATATACAGTACTGTGCAAAAGTATTAGGTTAAGAACTAATTTATCTTTTATGAGACATATTAACAAAAAATATCAATTTAATAAAAGTAATTTTATTTGATTTACTCAACAAATGCTTTAACAAGAAAAAAATACTTGTTCCAAAATAAATTTAATATTTAGTATAATAGCCTTTTGCTTTGATCACAACCTTCATTCTGTCAGGCATTGACATTGCAAGATTCTTCAATGTATCTAATGGTATCTCCTGTCAAGCAGCTTGTATTTGTTCTCAAAATGTGTCTTGCAAAGTAACATTAGTTTTATCAATTCGAGAGGGGGGAATATGAAAAAAGTCAGTCATGTCCAAGGATAATAGAATAATGAGTAGTTTCAAAATTACTTGTTTAATAGAAAATAGGAAAAAATTTGAAGACATTTTTTTTACACCTAGTTTTAAATAATCAATATTTATTAGCAATTTACTTAGCTTTTCACCTTTATTTGAATTTCAGTGACTTTTTAGGAAAATCACCCCTGTCCTAATACTTTTGCATACAACAGTAGTGTGCAAAAGTGTTAGGACAAGGATGATTTTAAAATTTATTTTGATGCCTCATAAAAGATAAAATAGTTCTTGTCCTAATACTTTTGTACAGTCCTGTATATATATATATATATATATATATATATATATATATATTTCTTTGAATATTAGTTTTCAAATAATTATATCGGTTAATACCAATTTCATAAATCTGTATAATTTCATAATATTGTCATCAGTTGCATGTGTTTACAGTAGTATACGCAGAGATGTTCGAAAAAGAAATCAGGAGAATATGTCTTTAAAGCTTAATTCCAACCTTGTTTACTGTGATATCTTCTGTAGTCGAGTGGTAAGACACACCAGGTTTAATAGTAGCATCTCCCTGGTGTATAGAAGTATGCAGGTTCAATCCTGCTGGAAGATAGATATTTTCCAAACAAGATTTCTTTAACATTTAGGCTGGTGGATATTTAAAATTCACTGTTTAATTATAGAAAAAAAAAACAATTAAGCATACAAATACAAGTATCTATTAAAAAATAATATTCAGACAAATAAATATATATATATATATTTCCAAGTGAAGATGACTCAAGGTTTTTTTATTTTGAGTACTCTGGCATTTATTTTATTATAAACAGTGCTCAATATAATGAATATTATAGAGCTTAATATAATATAATTATATAGTTATGTATCAATTTTACATTGTGATATGGAAATTTCTATGTTTCGAGATAGGTTCTCATCATCATCTCGAAACATAGAAATTTCCATATCACAATGTAAAATTGATACATAACTATATATATATATATATATATATATATATATATATATATATATACTAGAGAACACAATTTGTTTATTAAAATTTCTTGGCTGTGCAGACCAATACAGATGAGCTTTAAGAAAATGGTGCATCTATTTCAATATGATGTAATATACATCTCCATCTCTATGTTTGTATAAGGTATATTTAGGTAGCAAATATTCATAAAAAAATGTTTGATTCAAAAGAACAACATGATCTGCCTGTCTAATTTTTTATTATATTTTTCCAGGTTTCAGATAAGGCGTTAAGTATTTTGCTTGAAGTTTTGGATAAACTGTCCAATGTTTCATATTTTGGTACTTTTGTTTAAGTATTTTTGACTTTGGCAGTCATTATTAAGAACCGATATGATGTCTGTGTGGTGGTTAGAATTCCTTTGTCTGCATATTGGTATTCTTTGATAAGTTGGACATATGAAATTGTCTAGCATGACATCATGTGTAATGGCTATTGGGAATGTGGCCACACAGAAAGAATGGGATTTATTTTTGTACAAGTATTTTTTAATTTCACAGTCATGATTATGAACTGATGTGGTATCCATGTTAATGAAAGTCTCATGTTATGTGCAGATCAGAAATTGTGTGTAGATGCAACATGCAAACTTTTATTTGGTTTTGTCTTTCAGACAACATTGTTAGATGGACTGGTTCTTTCAGCTCAGCCTTCATTTTCGCAGGTAATTTTTGTATCTCTGTGCCCCTATTCACCTCTGCAAATATGAAAAATACAGAACAAAATATAGAGTGACGGTTAACAAGTTAATCTCACAAACTGTTAATTTTCATGAGTTCACTGTTATGACCTTGTGCTAGACCGAGTCACATTTACTAAATATCGACAAGGAAAGCCTGTCACTGATCAATAGTTAGCAGGCTGATCCCTCATCCGTTGCTAGTGAGTTAAATAATTATTTGTGAATATTTATTGCCTTTTGCAAAATTATTAAATATCCAGAGTAGTTAACCTTGCTAAATAATGAACATGCTCATCACATCTCACAATCTGTTGACATTATGTTTAGAGAGAATAGCTTAATTCTAAAGCTGACATAATTTAATATCTTTAGAAATAACCTTGGGTCATACAATTATCAGTATACAGTTTTCACAACTATAGACAGTCACCAAGTGACTCAGCTTTTGTCAAAATTGATCTAATTGCTATTTGAAATGGATCATTGTCATTAGTTGAAATGGATCATTGTCATTATTTCTCAACAGATTCAGACTAATATCCTGATCCTTGTTGATTTAATTACTCTATTTCTGCTGATGCATTCTCCGGACGTTTTCAAATATCCAATTTGTTTGGTGAGAAATTTTTTTCTCTGTTCTATATATGGTATTAAGAAATTCTACAGAAAGTAAAATTCCACTCAGTCAGTGACGTGCCATACGTGATACATGCTTAGGCGATCATGTCTCTTTCAAAACATGTCTCACCGGGCAGAAGATTTTCCTGCAGTAGGTTGCCATTATATTCTGTGGTAGACTAGTTACAAACCAAGGCTGTAAAACCCAATCTGTCCTTCTATTAATCCATAGCTGGTGGGAGAAGAGATGGGTTAATACCTTTCCCAAGAGTATTTGCATGTAAGTGAACACAACGAATTCAACTGGAATTCAAACTTTGTCTCCTGTTTCTTGTTCCGAGCCAATAACCATTGCCCCACGATGCACATCCAAAAATTCTAGTAGAAAGGCAAAATATAACACAGAATATTTTCATGAAGTTAAAATTTATTTTTGTTGTGGTTTATTATTATTTATAATATTTCAGCTGCTCTATTCTATGGCTTTCTTTAAGTTCACTGTACGAAAATCATCGCAACCAGAAAAAAAAAATCTTCCATCTCTTTTTATATTTTATATACATAATATACCTGATAGCTGTAGAATGGATTGATTGAGTTGTTACAAAAAATAAAACAGCTCACATACAAAAAAAAAAAAAAGAAAATGACTTTAATTGTTTGAAAATCTTTTTGAATGTTAATGACACTTCCCAAAGTTATAGACAATGACAGAAGATTTTTTTCCCATGGAAATTTAAAAAAAAACGTATTATGTTTATTGTTTGAAATAAGAAGATGAATCTTGGAAACAGTAACAATGTGGCCAAAGTAATCCTATCATGCTAGCTTTAAAGTATCTCACAACTACTATTTATTAACACTTTACCAGGGTTGATTCCTTATTGAAAAGACTTTTAAAAAAGATTAAATCTATAATATAAATAAGAATAAGATGTATCTTGGAGACAACAACAATGGATTTTGTCGAGAACATCAAGTGATTCAGTTCATCTGAGTACTTTTCATGGTAGTAGCAGGCAGAGCTGTGAGAGACTCGTCACATTCCCACCCTGTGAGAGAAGATGTTGGAGTGTGGAAAATAATTTCTCTCCAACAAAGCTTCAGACGCCCTTTTTAATACTATCAAGACAGGAAAATGATGTCTGGGAAAACTCCTGCCCAAATATGTCAAGAGTACTCCGTTTTCAGGTTGATCTGGCTCTTATAAAGCATGAGGAGCCAGGTACTTACTGGAGTGGTATGGGGAGCTGATCATTTTACCTGCAACTGCATCACTTCTACTGAAGGTCCAGTGTGAGTTTGTGACCCAATATCCTCTCAAGGAATGAGGCCTCTTTGAGGTGGGGTCCTGGGCATGACGGTAAACTCCATCTGGCAGCAAGACATTTGATTGGGAGGTTTTGAGGAGCATAGAACCACCTCTTAATTGTTGTTCTTAGATCCACCCTGACCCGGAGTGGTAGTACCTGTTAGGGTCCCAACTATGGGCAAATAGTTACCCTCGACACTATGACAGTATAAAAATACACTTTTATAGAAATATATACATAAAAATAGACTTTTATAGAAAAATAAATATTTTTGAAGAAAAAATTATTAACATAACACATTTTTGAAGGAAAAAAAATTATTCTCAACAAAATATATTTGATTACAAAATTAGAAGACATTTTCAATTTCCAAACATAAAAAATAAAATACAAAAAAATTTCCATTAAAATTTAACTAAATCAACCTTCTTACTATAATCAAACATTAAAAAAATACCTTAAAACCCCACCTTTTTTGGCATTAAATAACCCACAGAGGTTGATATGTCGTTAAACTAAACTCAAACTCAAACTCTTTGAGGGGACATCTGTTCATTGTGACTAGTGGCAGTTTGACGTCTGATTGGCAGTGACGAAATACAATCAGTTTGATTTTGGAGACATTGAATATAACCAGCCAGTTTTTCCCTTGCTCGAAAGTTTGTGTTAGACTGGACAAGAGGTTAGCTACCAATCTCTGATAGTTAAGATTTTTGGGGCTTTGCTCATATACCATCGTATCATTAGCATAGATGTTTACAAACAATCAGAGCATATTCTTAGGTAGATCATTTCTGTAAATCAGAAAGAGGATTGACTCAAGAAGTGACCCCTGGGGGATGCTTGCATTGATTGCCAGGGTACTGAAGGATAGGATTTTAATAACTACCTTCAAGGAACTACCTGTTTGGAAGGATTTTAAAATAGAGAAAACTCTTCCAGTGATTCCATAGCAGGAGAGATTGTCTAGTAAACCTTTGTGCCACACCTTGTCAAAAGCCTTAGAGATATTGTTGTGGAGTAGTTTTCGCACTGAAGGTTATAATCATGCTATGTTGGTTGCTAATCGACTTAAAGCACCCAAAATGTTAGCAACTTGGTAATCTTCTACTGTAAGCTAACTCCTTAGCATTCATCTAACTGCCGAATAATATCAACTGCCTTAGTCCAACTATGTCCAAACTGGAACTAACTAATAGTTCTACTGAACTCCAATAGAACTCTAAAGAACTCTCTAGAACTTCTAAGAACTCCTAAGAACTTCCCTAGAACTTTTCAAGTTAACTTCCTGTTAACTTTTATTAATATAAGAGGGAGAGTCCATTATCTGAGGAATAGGTGTGTTTCTCCATAACAGATATCTCATGCTATGGTCCTTGTGCCAGGTGTGTAATCAAGGACCTCATTAACTAATTTTGTGTGTAATGAAAGTTAGGATATCAGCAATGGATTGGGCTGATCGAAACTCATACTGCTTGTTGCACAAGAGTTTGTTCCTATCCAGGTGCTTTATAACCTTCTTGTTGACAATAGCCTCAAAAAGTTTGCTGATGATACTGAGGTGACTAAAGGGTGTGTACTGGGAGTGGAAGGATCAGTTTCCCACATTCTTGAAGACCAGGCACATGCTAGCCACCTTCCACTTACTTGGGAAAGATTTCTCCTTTAAGAAATGGTTAAATAATTTAGTAGAATCAAGGATAATTCTGGGATGATATTCTATTGACCACTAAAATTTTATCCAGATCAGTGGCTTTTGTGGGGTTGAGGTTTTTGATAACTCTAGAGACTTCTTTTACTGAAATGAGTATATTATTAAAATTATGCTCAGTAAGACGTAAGAAATTGGTTGAGGGGATGGCCTTTGTCATCTAATGTTGGATTTAAAGCAAAGATAGAGGTGAAGAGCTTTGCTTTGTCTCTCTAGGGGGATATGACCTTGGGGCCATTTATAATTGTGAGCACAGCCTTTTTGCTTCTGTTCATAATTTGGATGGTGAACCTCTAGAATTCATGAGATCTAATTGGTTTCTTTTCAATCTTAGCCTGGACAGCTGCACTTTGTGTTTCCCAGAATTCTCTTCAAGTGATTATAGATGGTTCTAATGGTTCTAAAAGACTTAAGGGCCAGACTATTCTGTTCCTTGTGATAGATTTTGAAGTAATGCTTCCAGTGAATTCAGGGGTGAATCAGAGCTGACTGGTTTTTGCTGAAATTTTTGTGGGAGGTATAAAACACTCCTTCTAGAAGAGATCCATTTAATGATTAGTGATTAGGGCAGCAGTCTTAGAGGTTATCAAGTCTGAAGAAGATTGGGAAAGAAGGTTTCATCATATCAGACAGAAAGTTGTCCCAGTCTTCCTTCTCATAGTAGAAAACCCTTCTATAGAATGGTAAATTATGGAATCTCATTGGTTTGGAATCAATGTGAACACTGATTAGGAAATAATCAAATGTGCCCGTGGTGGTGGGGGTGGGGGTAAAACATTTGCTGTGCTTTTGTCAGGGCAGAATGTTAGAAAAATGTCAAGGATGTTCACCTACTGTCCCATTGCATCCAGGACTCGACTGAGTTCTTCAATGATCTTGGTCAAATCATAAGCAATGGAGAAATCCCTGCAATGTCTGTCTTCCTCGTTGGTTTTGTCAGAGTGGACTAACCACATTTTGGGGTAAAGATTGAAGTCACCACAGGTGGCAAATTTGGCCGAGGAAAATTCAGTAAAGATATTGCCAATCCTTTCTCATATTTGATCGAAGATTACCAACCCTTCATCCTGTGTGATACTATGGATAAGTGTCATGCAAAAACACACAGATGGAAGATTAGGGTTCCAGTTTTTTGCATCCCTATCATAGGGAAATCTGTCCTTGATGTAGGCACCAAGCCAGTGAGCGTGGAGATTTAGGTGGTTGTATTTTGTTACAGTGGGTGAGTAGCTTGGCATTTTGAGCTCCTGCAATGAAATTGAGGCATTGATACCATTTCAGACAAGATCAAGAGGTTGAAGAAGACAGAGTTCCACTTCTGGAAAATTTGAATGTAGACCCTTTACATTGATGCAGGAGATGGTATACCAGGGTTTGTTTTTTTTTTTAGTTTGATTTTGATAGTTTTTCTCATTTTCAATTTGATTGTTTTCATGTTTTTTGCTTTAGTGGATGACTAGTAGGTGGTGACACAGACACCTATTGAAGATTAATGCATAAATAACCTGGTTTGACATGGCCAGAGATACTGCCATAACAGTACCCCTCATTATGGCATTGAGAAGCCTCACCAGAGACTATTGCATGGTCCAGAAACCATTTACAAAATGGCAGTACAATAGTGCTGATATTATACACCTGATCATAGGATAGCCTCCTTCAAAGTTGCTCAAATGTTTGGATAACTTACTATCAGCCAGATAATGGCAAACCCAGAAAACATTTACTTCTAGCACCCTTAATGAAGGGACAAACCACCCAGGAATGATTCAGCTACGATACTCCAAATGCATGTGTCTCATCCACCTAGAGGTCAGGCAACACACACTTCCTTGGGTCTGAAGCATTGCATCTGCAAAAGGTTTCAAGTCAAGCTCACTCATATACATGAGAACTAAAAGACTTATTGGGAGAAGGAGGGGGTGATGAAGGTTGCACAGAGGTGCATATGCATCCACTATCCACATTTGAGTTAAAATGAAAGAAAAAATAAGGAAAGCACATAAAATATGGAAGGAATTCATATTAAGTTATGACATAGTATAAGTTCTGATGTCTTCTACCAACTAAAAAATTAGGATGGTAAGACTTAGCTCTCAATATTGATAGGCTAAGTAAATCAAAAATTAAGGAATTTGGGAGTGGGGCTGAAGTCAAAATTTTATTAATTAATTGCGATGGAATTAACAAAATATACAAAGCAAGTTGAGTAAAATTGTGGTGATACTGAGCAAAAGCGATGGACCAGATGTTTGCACTTTCATGACCAGATAGCGAATGACCAAAAGTCATCCGTGCGCATCCAGATTTGTGCAGATGGTCCGGTTGAAAAATAAAAATTAATCAAATATCAAATTTCCATTTCGCAAACCTATGTGAATTTTATTTATCAGCCAATGGGAAGCCCAGAATCAAATACAAGTGTGAAATCCCAAATGAGCTGCTGTGATCCAAAAAGCAGATATAAAAACCAAGACAGAAAGCACCCAGCAGTCAGACCGAGGCAGACCTCAGGAGAAGAGTGTAATCGATATCCCCTTGACTTAAGTCAAGCGGCTACTACGTTCGCCTCCCTTCACCTCTCCTTACTTTCTTCCCATTATTTGTCATGAACATTTTAACCTCCGTTGGACCTATATTCAAGTATTTCTTTAATTGTAAAAGCATTAATTGATATGTGTATATATAAAAATCTTATTTTTCTACTCAAATTGCTTTTCTAGAATTTATAATCATTTTATGACTTATAGTGGGCTATCTACCACAAGGCCAAATTCCGTTAACCTGCAACAGTATACAATTACCCTTCACTAGAACGGACTCCCACTACAACGAGAAAATAAAAAGATACCCCACTATAAAATCATTAGAAATAAGCCACAAACAAAGAAGATAAAAATGAAATAAAAAAAAACTAAAATTAAAAAATAACAAAAGTTTGGCATAAGGCAATGTATCTTACTTGTTATATTAAGCGTACGGTGGCAGAACGATGAAGAAATGACGGAGGTTTAAGAAATAAACAACAGTATTAACATAAAAATACAACAACTGGTAAATTGGTGTGAATGTCTCTCGCTAAAAAAAAGAGATAAGTAGAATTGTAAAAGTTTTTCACGGAGGCATACAATAAAAGAGGGAGGGTAAATTGTGACTTACTACAGCAACGGCTTTTGGCGGGTTGTCTTTTGAAGATAGAAGGTCCTGTTCTGACGAGCATTGTGTGTCCTGGCTATTGTGCTATCTGAGTGCTGAAAATTTTCTTTTGATGGGCTTTTATGTCCTTTTCTTAAGCTCAGATTGGCTTCAATTCTTATTTTATTTCTTTAGCCAGGAATGGATGCTATTGGGTAGATTTTTTAGATTGTATTTTTATTTGAATGTGAAAATAAAACATAAACTATGTGCAGAGCCAATGCACAGTTGATGAAATTTTTAGTTCATTTTTGGGTTTTGTGACACCATTTTGTTGCTGGTAATTAATAATAAATATTATTATTTAGATATATTGAGAGGTATACTGATACACATAAAAAGAGTTAACCAGTATAAAAATATTCCCAGGGATTGAAACTCCATTACAAGTTAAATGTCTGGTTGGGGACAAATCTAATCTTGATATTGACAGTTGGCCAATGAAAGAAACTGTAAAAACCCTAAGTGCCAATTAAAAGGTGAGAAAAATGGTTACTCAACAAAAAATCAGGTGTTCAGGATCTGAATCCATGTGAAGGGAATTTAGCTGGTAAAATTTGTTTTGGCTAAAACAATTCACCAGTGTTGAATTGAAAGAAAAACCAGAAAATTTTATTTGTTTTGGGAAAAATACAGAGAAGGAGGAGAGGGACACAAAGTGAAACTTTTGTCACATATCTGAATATGTACAGTATAACCCTGATATAAGAGACCCGGATATAAGATAAACCAGGGTATAAGATAACTTTTATCTCGTTCTAAATTAGAGCCTGTGGTAATGTATATAAAATAGACCAGACCCGCATATAAGAGAAACTCGGATATAAGATAACTTTTATCCGGTCCCAACAACTCTCTTATATTAGAGTTACACTGTAGTAAAAATTTAAAAAATTTTCCTTAACCTTCCCAACCACTCTAATGATGTTTTAGGCAATTTTAAGTTTGTTAAAAATTCCAGCAATTCTCAAACGGTAATACAGTGTAACCCTGATATAAGAGAGTTTAAGGGACCAGATAAAAGTGCTCTGATATCAGGGTTTCTCTTATATCCGAGTTTGATCTTTTTTATATACATTACCACAGGCTCTAATTTGGGACCAGAGAAAATCTTTCTTATATCCAGGTTTCTTTTATATCAGGGTATCTTATATCCAGGGTTATACTGTACTGACATTTCTATAAAAAGGGTGAATATGCTTACTGCATAGAAATAGTCTGTTTGGTCATAAATGACAGGAAAACCAATTTGGATGCTGAATTAGATACAATGGATTTATTAGTTTCACTTATGCACTTTCTCTTCTCCCCACACCTATGGGTTAAATAGCAGGACAGACTTATAGTCTTTGTTAGCAAGTAGTCTTTCACAGAAAGTAATGGCAACCTGATACAAGAAAATCTTCTGTTTAGTCAGTAATGAACTGAAAGAGAACTAATCAGCCAATCATATATCTCATATGGAACTTAACTGTCTGATCTGACATACTTTGTAAATGTGAAGCTCTAAATGCGGACAGTATCTTGTTGCATTTTGGTTATTTTTGAGTTTTTATAAAAAATAAAAGTACGTAAGACACACCTAAGCTGTTTATATTTTTGTAATCTACAGTAAACATTAATTATTGTCATCAAGTTTCAAATCTGTATAAGGCAACCAACCTTGGAGCATCTTCTTCTTCTATATGCTGTGTTCTTTTAGGATGTAGGCAATTATGGTCCTCCACATCTTCCTATCCCTTGTAGCTCTTAACACCCCTTCTCTTATTACCTCTCCCAAACCCACCCTGCTATCCACTTGCTCAAGCCCATCAAGTATGTAATAAGCTGCTTTCCCCTGTTTCTCTTTCCCTCTATCTGACCTGTGAGTATCAGATTCTCCAAGCCCTCCTTCCCCATAACATGTCCCAGGAACTTCAGCTGTCTTTTCCTGATGTTAAGTATTAGTTTCCTTTTCGGTTCCATCCTCTCCAAATCCTCATCGTTGCTCACATGTTTGATCCATGGTATCCTCAGCATCCTTCTTTAGAACCACACTTAGGTTGCTTCAAGTCTTGCATTCATCTTTGATGAAATTGTTCAGCATTCAGTGCTATATTGAAGAACAGACATCACATACCAATCCAGTAGTCTTTTCTTTGTTTCTAGCGAAATTGTCCTGTATTTCAAGACTCTATTTAGCTTTTGGAATGCATTCTTTGCCATGCCAATACATCTTTGGATCTCAGTGTCACACTTGAGTGCCAAAAATGCATTGAAAGCCTTATTTAGTAAAATGCAAATAAAGTACTAAAATTTCATGATGTTCTGATTTTAAAACTATGACAGATGCATATCTAATATTTGGCATTCATAAATAAATTTGATCAAGGACCACCTGTGAATTTTCTCTGAGAGAATCATCTGTGGCTGTTGGTTGATTTGAGATGGAATGACCCAGAAGCATTTTTGTCATTTGATGTTCTCTTATTTTCAAAAAGAAAAAAAAATCTGTACAAACAGCAAAAAAGATATGTACCATTTATGGAGATGGTACCATAGCTAGGAATACTGTTTGTAAGTGGTTTGCTAGTCTTGTGGTCTGAAATACTGAAAACATTTCTGCAAGTCTGTAATCGATGATGATGACCAAATCCAAATAGTTAAGGACATATAACATAGGACTTGTCAGAGAGTCACCACATATGTCGTATGAGAGCTGAAAAGCATTTAAGAACATTTGGATATGGTAACTGCTATGATGTTTGAGTTTCTTATGGTTTAATATAAAAAATTTAATGGACCACAGTTCCATCTGCTATTCTCTGCTCAAATGCAGCAAAAAACACTCATTTTTTAAAAGAATGATAACAGCCAATGAAAAATGGATTGTATACAACAACAACAATGTGAAGCAAAAATGAAATGAGCCACCATTAAACACTCCAAAAGCCAGTAAGTAATGCTGTCTATCTAGTGGGATTCGAAGGGCATTGTGTATTACAAACTTTTTCTATAAAATTGAATAAATTCAAACAAGTACTGTTCCTATTTGGACTAATTAAAAGCTGCAATCAAGGAAAAGTATCCGAGATTAGAAGAAGAATTTACCAACTTAGTAGCACTACTCTTTTAGTGTGCAGTACATATAGTGTTATGTGTGTGTAGGTCACTAGAAGATTAAAGGAAGTGGAAGAAAAACGAAGCTAGCGCTTTCCAGATTCTGTTGTTTAGAGCCAATGCTGAAGGTTATTGACAATCATGACCTCTAGATTGCTTATTTATGGCAGTTGAAGAAAGTGTGTTTATAAAAAGACTATGTTTTCTTATAGTTTTATAATTTCGAAATTGCTTACTTATATATATATATATATATATATATATAGATATATATATATTATTTTTTTCTTTTTAGTTATTATTATTTTATTCATTTATATTATTTCTTTGGTATATTTTGTAAATTTTCACATTCCCAACCTTCCTCAATCACCTAGTAACCTATATACACAACCTACTATATTTGCAGCCAATTTAAGGAGTAATGCAGTGTTAACTTCCATGCTGATATTGTCTCAGCTTCTTTTTTTTCTTTTTTTCTCTGTGTGTGTGTGTGTGTGTGTGTGTGTGTGTGTGATAGATGCATGTGAAACTGAATTGCAGAATAAACAATAAAAAACTGTGTTTTAAGTCAAAAAATGCAAGAATCTTTGCCACATCTTTTCATATATAGGAAGGGAAGGAAAAGTCTTGAAGATGATCCAAGGTCTGGACATCTTTCAATGGCCACCACCAAGGAAAATATTGATCATCTTCACTACATGGGGATGGATGGCAGGTGACTGACTATAAATCCAACAGCCACTGCTCTTAACATATCTCATGAGAGAGTTGAGAATATTCTGCACAATGAACTTGTCAAGACAAAGGTTTCTGCTTGGTGAGTGCCTTGGTGAGGCTGATGTACTTTTGATCAAGTATTAGAATACTTGATCAAAAGTACATCAATCTGACATTGTTTGAGGCATATCCAACTGGTTTCTGTGAACGATTCCTAACCCAAAATGAGTGTTGGGTTCATCACTTTGAGCCAGGGACAAAGAGACAACACATGCAGTAGAAACACTCTTCCTCACCTGCTCCAAAGAATGCCAAGGTCATTTCATCTGCAGGTAAAGTGATGACCTCAGTAATTTGGAACGGAAAATGTTTATTGACTATCTACAAAAAGGCCACACCATCAATGGAGAGTCAGTCAGTTAAGTGCCATACGTGATACATGCTTTGGGCGATCATGTCTTGAAAGTGACATAACTGACCGGGCAGAAGATTATCCCGCAGTAGGTTGCTATTGCTTTCTGTGATAGACTGGTTGCTAGCCAAGGCTATAGAACCCAATCTGTCTTATTGATTATCCCATGACTGGAGGGAAGAGACGGATTAATACCTTTCCTAAAGTTATTTGTGCATAAGTGAATGCAAAGAATTCAACTGGAATTTGAACTCAGTTCCCTGATTTGTCAATATCCACTGCACCACAATACACATCAAGGGAGAGTAACGTGCCAATTTACTGAGGCAGTTACAAAAGGCTATCAAAACCAAATGCCCAAGAAGACTGACGAAAAGGAATTTGTTTCATCAGGGCAATTCTTCAGCACACAAGTCCTTGGTTTCAATGGCTGCTGTGTATGACTAGCTGTATTTTTCTGATTTGACTATCATCTCTTTACCAACATGAAAAACACTTACTATACTCCAAATAGTAAAATAAAAAATGTAATAAAACTGTGACATTATTTAATTAGATAAGCTTTTAATTGCTTTAATAAATTATATAAATGTCAGACATTATAGTCTGAAGAAAAAAATTTTTTCGATTAATAATGAAATTTTAAAAGAATTGTTTTCATTTTTGTTTTTTAATTTTCAAGTTTCAAAAATATTTTTAAAATATTTCCAAGACTTGTAGATGTTAGGCTGATAGGTTATAAAGTGAAGACTATATTTACTAATCGAATATTGAAAAGTTTAATTCAGATCATCTAGCCATCATATTTTTTAAATAATTTTCAATTTTTATTATTTTGTATTTGAAGATTTTTTTGTATGGTAATTTCTTTGTGTACTAATTTCTTTGTGTACATTAAAAGGTCATGTGTTTCAGGGCTTTTTAGCCTTACTGGAAAAAAGTTTGTACAATTATATCACTTGTAATCACCATATGCTTATCTTATCTCATCTGTCAATCTGTCAACACATCTTAATTACAGTGGAAAGGTTAAACAAAGTTCAAGAAATAATTTTATTCTAAATTTCATGATATAAATAAGTAGTACTTGCATAAATCAGATTAATTAACATTAAATTTGCTAACTTTTCAAAAATAATGTGTCACAGATGTATATTTTATTTTTGTATTTTTGTATTTTTATTGTAAGATTTTTAACACCGAGAATAAACAAATGTTTACAAATGTTTACAAATGTGTTGATCGCTCAAAAGTGGTTAAAAAATTGAAAAATTAAAAAATTTGAAAAATTTTAGATTCTAATTAATACAATTTCTGTTTAAAATACATCGGAGTATTTTGCTTACTTGAAATAGTAAATTTAATCATTGAAACCCACACTTAATAGATACACATGCACGGACACAGAACACATGCACAGAATGATTAGATACACTAATCGGACTGTGTGCACTCACACATACGCACACACACACACACACAAGTATGTACAGATACTAGCAAGAACAAACACAGTGACACACACAAAATCCTGCACAATATAGAAAGTGTACATGTGTGTGTGTGTGTGTGTGTGTTATATGTCCTGGAAAGGGACACATATATATATATATATATATATATATATATTATTCAAAGTAGCTAAGTGGTTTTGGCAAATGTAACTGGGTAGGATAATCTAGCAAGTAGCCACAATGGATTGGTACTCATTGTAGTTGTATGCAGAATGCTTAGGCATAGGCTTATGCAATAGGCATAGTCAATAGGCGTTCCAATAGGCATAGTCCTAGGTGTTCCCGCCTTAGTCTGTATTTATGGCTGACACCAGTTAATCATGTTAATGTGAGGGGGAACCAAGATGTATGCATATTCATTACATCAATATGTATGTGTGTGTCTATGAATATATAAATTAAAAAACAAAAAAATAAGAAAAAAATCTTCCTCCGCCTAATATTTGACCCATCCTAAATTATTTTATTGTTCCTTAAAGCGGTAAGAGATACCCTCACAATTATAAGAAGACATGAACTACTACCACAAAACAAACAAGACAATGACTGACAACCACTCTCTCTGATGAAGGCCGCAAGACCAGGAACACATGTAGCAGAATATAAAATATAAAAAATAAAATACAATATATTTTATAAAAGAACACTTGCGGTTTCTCTGTTTATTTAAAATATACACTTCTCTCTGCTTGGAACCACTGTAACATCCCCATTGTATATATCTACAATGAAAGAATTCCATGTACAAAAAAGAACTTCATGGAAGAACAACTTGAATTATACAAAATTATCAACAGGAACATCTAGAGGTGGGAATACAGAAATTGAACCGAAAAATGGCAACTATACTTCTACAAATCACATCCAAACAAACCAGGGAACACAACTACAACACGGAAAGACTGATAGAATATTTCAAAACTCAATGTGGATTCCTAGAAAATATAAAAACATTACACGTCCAAGTGGAAGCATCTGAAACAAAGAAACAGAATCTTTGGATGTGGGACAACCTACTTAATCAAAGAAAACTGGCAATTTTTAATGTCATTAAAAACAAAGAAACCACAGCAATATACAAAACCTTCATAGAAATGAAGGAAACATTTATTCCAAGGAAGTTCCGGGAAAAAATTAATCCGCAGGATAGAGATAAACAAAAAGAAATAAAAAAAACAATGAGCCTATCAAAATTACAGGCTCAAACTGAAATACAAGAAGACAAAACCAAGCGCAAAAAGAGATGAAGGTTCAATTTCTGTCAAAAAGCACATTTTCTTTGTTAGGATTTCTTGAATGTTTGAAACAATAGACTTAATACACACTGTTTAAAAATAAAAATGGAACATTTACTTTATCCACTAAAATCAAATTTGAAATAGTGTGTGTGTGTGTGTGTGTGTGTGGTGTTGAGATGTGATAATGTTTAGTGCCAAGATTTTTGTTTTTTTTATTGATAAAAGGTACTTTGGCAAGCAATTTTTTTTATAGCTTTGTTTTATTACATTGAGTACTGTTCTGTTAACACCTGATAAATATTTATATATCGGTGTGTATCTGCATGTATATAATATACACTTATTTATATCCATGCCTATATATATATATATATATATATATAATTTTAGTACAAAGAATTTGTCACTTTAACTAAGCAGGTTCATGCCAACTTCAACAATCTTGCAAAAAAAAAACCACACAACCATATGTTCTCATGAAAACTTCATGAATCTCGTCAGTTAAAGCGACAAATTCTTTGCACTAAAACTATCAACCACTCCAATATCAAGCACTTTACGATAAAAAATCTGCTTGCCATAATACCTGTTATCAGTAAAATTACAATATTGGTGCCCAAAACTATCACAACTCAACAATATATATATATATTTTTATTTTATTAAAATACTTTAATCCGAAACGGAAAAGTAGGAAGGTAAATTCCAAGAACCTGATCCTAATTAATATTAAAAATTTTAATATTAAAAAATGATACAGGAAGAGAGCTCAATGTAATTAAAATTACAGAGCCAATATAAATAATTAGACTGACTGTTGCTGAGGAGACGTGAAATCTCTCTTAGGGATTTCATGTTGAAATGTTCATTCAACACTTTTGAATTTTGAAAATTTATTTTAAAATATATATATATATATATATATATATATATATATATACAGAAAAAGTAAATATCTGAAGATAATGGTAAAAATAAACCCTGTAAAAAATAATGCAGTCACTATAAACAGCCTTCCCAACATTGCTTTTATTCATTGTGTTTCAATTCACACATGGCTATTTATAAAATAGGCATAAAGTTATTGATGTTTTTGTGCGTGTGTGCGCTTAGAGATGTTACTTTCTTAACTTCCATCTGTTTTCTTTGCAGGTTCCATGTATGTCATATGCTCCATTGCTGCTTTTTTCCTTCCAATGAACTATGAAAGGGAGGTAACTATGAATAACGAACCAGCTCACGTCTAGAGTCACGATCTGAAGTGACATGTTTTATTTTATGAATTTTTATCTTTATCTCATTAAAATGTCTTACCCTATTCCAGATATGAATTTAAAAAGAACCCTTCATCATATCATTTTTTTAACATTTTATAATCAAGAAAAACGAATATTTAAAAAATGAAGACGGTAAGCAAATTCATATGACTTTTTTAGTTTTTAAAACATTTCTACATTATACAAGAAATAAGTAATCAATAATTTTAAAAAAAAGCAAGAAAAACTCAAAGAATATTGAAAAAGATAAATTTAAAGTAATCTAAATAATATTTTTCATATTTTATAAAATCTCAGAAAAGCATGCTCAAATTTATTGAATAGGAATAATAATGATGATGATAATAACAATAATAATAATAATAATAATAATAATATAATGGTAGTCGTCATCATGGTGGCGATGATGCACTAGTCATGGCTCTCATAGCTTCTGATCTTGACTGATTGGAGTGCTAAAGTGTACATGTTTATATTGATGTATTAAGATTGGTTTCAGTGAATATTCTGTTCAGTACCAAAGATTTGCTTAACTCTCGTCCAATCACTGACGTCAAGCCTAGTCAATACCTAGATAGGCGACTACTTCGGAATACCAGGCACTGTAAGCTTGGATGTGCAGGTGGTGTAATCAATAACAACTCAAAATTTTAAATCAAAGAAGCCAAATTCCTTTTTCAGGCAAGTTTGTTATATTCATTTATATGAAAATATGCTTTGGAAAAATAGAATCCACCTCTTTTCTCCCAGCTATGGGTTAATTAGTAAAACTTGTATCACTACGCAATTATCTCCAAAAATAAATATTCTTACAAACTAAAAATATTTTCTGGTTTTAAATAACATACAACAGTTTGATAATCCATAAAAACAAATTAATTAATCAATCGAAAACTTGACAATAACCAACTGGTCCGTCATAGTTTGAACTGGAGCAGAAAGAAAACATCAAAGCTAGAAGTCAAGAAAATTTAAGTTAGAAAGATGACGCAACTAAGGTGATATTTAGTATCATCCTCAAATGGAAACTGCTTGAGCAGACTAGATTAGCCAATCTGAAGGAATTTTAAATTGGGCCACACTTACAATATTGTGTACTACATTTATTAATACCTGTCATCCTATCCCACACATTTAATTGTGATAGATGTACTTGTCACCTTACCCCCAACATTAAGCTGCAATGGCTGTGCTTGATCAAAAAGTGTTTTATAAACATGTATGACTGAGTGGTTAGAACATTCGCTTTCAGGCCATGAGACGTGGGTTTGAATCTCACCATTTATCAGGAAGGTAACTTCGTGATGTTATCAGTCTGGGGGAGCTGATCCCAGCATGTGCCTGAAAACTGCACCATGGTTTGACCCGAGTCTTGTGAGTGAACTTCAGTAGATGGGACTGTTTAGAAACCATTGATGCTTTTGCTAGTTAAAAGTCATCATAACCAAGAGTTTGAACATACTAGCGTTGTTCAAACTACTGATCATGACAGATTATGCACTTACTTCCAGGCAAATGTAACTATTGACCATTCTGCATAGTTACAGTATAAATCACAGGTGGGCTCTGTGGGTGTTGAACAAAAATGTGCTGTGATAGGAATTAGTTAGCCAACATATCAGATGGTTGTGCTCTGAAAAGAATAGTAGCACGCCTTATTTTCTTTTATTGGGCGTCATATATTTGTACCCCAGAAGCACTTTGTTAGTGTACTTCTCTCTCACATAATAATCATCATCATTATTATTATTTCTTCATCTTCAGTGCTGAGATGGCTATGAATTAGAGTCATGAATACAAATGACTTAAAATTCAGTAATGATAAGTGGAAAAAAGAGATATCTATCTATCTATCTATCTATCTATCTATCTATCTATCTATCTATCTCAGTCTGTTCATATATATCTATCTATCTATCTCTGCCTGTCTGTTTCTATCTATCTATCTATCTATCTATCTCTGCATCTATCTATCTATCTATCTAACTATCTATCTCTGCCTGTCTGTTTCTATCTATCTATCTATCTATCTATCTATCTATATATCTCTGCCTGTCTGTTTCTATCTATCTATCTCTGCCTGTCTGTTTCTATCTATCTATCTATCTATCTATCTATCTATCTATCTCATTCTGTTCATATCTATCTATCTATCTATCTATCTATCTATCTATCTATCTCATTCTGTTCATATCTATCTATCTATCTATCTATCTATCTATCTATCTCAGTCTGTTCATATATATCTATCTATCTATCTCTGCCTGTCTGTTTCTATCTATCTATCTATCTATCTATCTATCTGCATCTATCTATCTATCTATCTAACTATCTATCTCTGCCTGTCTGTTTCTATCTATCTATCTATCTATCTATCTATCTATATATCTCTGCCTGTCTGTTTCTATCTATCTATCTCTGCCTGTCTGTTTCTATCTATCTATCTATCTATCTATCTATCTATCTATCTATCTCTGCCTGTCTGTTTCTATCTATCTATCTATCTATCTATCTATCTATCTCTATTCTCATATTTATTTATCAGGTCTGTTAATATCTATCTATCTATCTATGCGGTAGAACTGATATCTTCTCAGTCCAAACAACTTCAAAAACTCTGGCCAAACATCCGAATATTTTTTACTCCCTTAATGATCATGGTGATAACATCTTAAGATCACCTTGTATCTACAATATACATACATTACTATTAATTTTACATTAGAGTTTTTTAGACATTGGTTGCCAGGAATCCGTTTTAATATATCCATTAGTACCTTTTCCAATCAAACCCAGTGCTTCAACCACGATTGGAATTGATGCCTTTATGTGCCCCACTTTTGAGATTCCCACTTCACGATCCTTGTATTTTGATAGATTTTTTTAAAGATCTTCAGAAATACATTACAGTCTGCAGGAAAGCACATTCCATTTCTGAGATCTTCGATCCCTGATGTCTGGCCTATTAGCTTTGATTCTTCGGTTTACGTATATTGTAAAGGCCTATAATGGCCTTATCACTGTAACTGGGTTTGGGCAATGTTCATATCAATTTCTTTCAGTTTTCTTTCCATAACAGTTACAGATTTTCCAGTGCAGATATTTAGTGAACCCTGTCATGCTGAGTTTTATATTTGGTGGATCTTGGTATAATCAATATCACCAAGGAGAATTTGTACATTTCCAAAGTCTTAATTGTCTACTATCAAAGACTTTATGATAATCTATCCAAACTGTGGATAAATTTTTCCTGCACTCTTCCACAATCATTTTATTTATCAATAGTTGATTTTTGTAACCGTATAAACCTCTTCAATGACCAAGAAGAAATGTAATACAATCCGTGATCCATTCTGGTATTTCATTGCAATTATTCATTAGCATTAATAAAGTTTGTGCTAAGTTTTATGGATTGATCACAGATGATAGATTCAAAAGTTGGCTACCATGTCATTTTCTGGCTACTTCCATTTTAGGGATTTTATAAGAACTTGTCATAAATTATCCTTCATTATATTTTTCCATTCTTGCACAGGTTTATTTTTTATTATTTCTTGTTCTCTTTCGATCCACTCTGCTTTGGAATTCTATTCCTTTGGGCTGCTTCAAATATTCTCCCAAAATTTTTGCACATCTTTAATAGATGACAGCCTTTTTACTTCTATACCAACTTTTCCAGTTTCCCTGTAAAACTTCTTGTGGTTTGTTTGAAATATATTATTTTGTCTATAGAACCTACAATTCTTTTATATTGTTTTGTTCTGTGTCTTTAATTGCAATTCATGTTTAAATATTTCTTTTATTTGTATAATTTTATTGACTACAATCATTTTATTTTTCTGCTTGATCATCCTGTTTTCAATGTCAAAACATTTGAATTTCTTGAATTCTTATCCAATATTGATAATTCACATCTGATTTTCTCAAATTCACACTTTAATTTTGTCTTCCAAACAGGTTTCTTTTCTTTTTTTCTTGTTTGATCCTCTCTTTGACTTGACATTAAATTATCTAATTTTGCATGACGTCCCTGTGGACATGTACATCAGGAGAGTGCGTTATTTCAGCTTTGACCAAATCTCTCCATATTTGTTATATCTGATCTGTTGCTTTTTTTTTTAGGATTTTCAAGGGCAGTGAAAAAAGATGCCATAACTTGTTTAAACTCTTTGTGATTCTATTTAGTCTACTCTCTTTTGCTTAATTAATTTGATAGGGAGTCATCAGAGCTAAGGTTGGAGGTTAATCCAGGTTTTGGGGAATAGGTGTCTCATTGCTGGTGTAAGCGTTTGTTCAAGTGCATACATTTATTTAAACCCCAAATAGGTTCCAATCTGAGGGAAGTGTCACCCATGTTGACCCAGGCGATGATTGATCACGCTCCCCACCTCTGGTATAAGTTTTTATTTGTAAACATTGAAAATTTTTTTGCTTGTTTTATCCTTAACTACAAAGGCATAATTTTGTTAAAAATACCATCTCTAGGATGACTGTCTACCAGAACTAAATCGCCCGTCCCTGCCACGAGAGTCAAGTGTTCTTGGTCAGATACCAATCCAATATTTCTAGGCTACAGACAGTTTTATTTATTTATTATTATTATGTCATTTTTCATCATATTTCGATTTCTGCTTTGGTCTCACTACCAACCAAGTCTGCGGGGAGACCTAAGGCAGGTCATGGCGTGTTGTTATGACTCCATTTCATGTTTTTTCTATCTTCCCTTTCATCCCCAGCATTATATAGATAAAGTTTTCCTTAGTGTGTGGGCTGTACTTAATAAGACAATTTTTTGTATATCTCTTAAGCTGGGGTTTCCAGGGATTCTTTCAATGTGTTGTTTTGTTCCATTTTTTATCATTCCAAGTGCACCTACTATCACTGGCACAACTCTTGTTTTCAATTTCCACATTTTTTCTATTTCAATTTCCAGGTCTTTATATTTTGACAGTTTTTCAAATTCCTTGGTTGCTATGTTACAATCCGCTGGACAAGCCATATCAATTAATAGACAAGTTTTCTCCTTCTGGTTTTTAACAATAATGTCTGGCCTGTTTGCTTCAATTTTTCTGTCTGTATAGATGGTGTAATCCCATAGAATGGTTACATCTTCTATTTCTGTAACCGGTGCTGGGTGATGTTCATACCAGTGTTTGTTTACAGATTTTCCATAATGTTTGCACATTGCCCAATGTAAATATTGCCCAACTCTATCGTGGCGATTTTTATATTCATTTGGAGCAAGCACAGAACAGTCTGAGATTAGGTGGTCTATTGTTTCTTGGTGCTTATCACAAAACCTGCATTTTGGATCCATATTATTATGCATAATATTTGCCTGAAAGTTTCTAGTGAAAAGACTTTGGTCTTGTGCTGCAAGAATAAAGCCTTCAGTTTCAGACTTTAATCCAGATGCACGTAACCATCGATGAGTATTAACTTTGTCAACATTGGATTTATTGGCACGTTCTGGATATTGGCCATGCAGAGGTTTGTCTTGCCAGCACTGTTTCATCTGTTCAAGAGCTTTATCTTTGGCTTTCATTTTCATATTTTTTGACGTAATAGTTGGTTCTTGGTTTCTGTTTTGCTTTTCTACAGAATCTACTAACTGTAAATCTTGTTTGTATTTACTGCCTTCTTTTATTATTGAATATTTTTTCTTTCTTTCTTCATGTTGCCTTACTAATTGTATCATCCAATCCTTTGTTGTTTCTATGTATGTTAGTAAGCCAATAGTTGTTGTCTTGTATGACAATTCCAGCTGAATAAGACCCCTTCCACCTTCTTTACGGGGTATGTATAGACGGTCTACATCAGCCTTTGGATGATGCATCTTATGCTTAGAAAGAAGCTTTCTTGTTTTAGAATCCATTCGCCTGATGTCGTTTAGAGTCCAGTTTAAGATGTTGAAGCTATATTGGACAACTGGGATTGCAAGGCTATTAATGGCCATAACTCTGTTCTGAGAATTCAATTCAGTTTTTAATATCATTCATAGCCTTCTATAGTACTCTTTACGCACTATTTCTTTCATTTTTTTATGGTGAATGTTTTCACTCTCATTTACACCTAGGTATTTATAAGCTTCTTCTGGTTTCAGTTCTTTTATTGTTACAGCAGGGTCTAAGCTAATTGAGGATGTTTCTTGTATTGATCCACGTAAAACTGTAGCTTTAGCACATTTATTCAAATTGAATTTCATTCCAATATCTTCGCTGAAGCATTTTACAGTTTGCAGAAGACCTTCCAGTTCATTATCATTCTTAGTATATAACTTTAAGTCATCCATGTAAAATAGATGGCTTATTTTCTTTTGGCCTATTTTATAACCACATTCTGTCTTATTAAGTTGACTGGTTAGTGCTATTAATGATATGCAGAATAGTAAGGGAGATAAAGAATCACCTTGAAATATACCGCTTTTGATGTTTATTTCATCAGACTTATAGGTTCCATTTATATGATTGAGGTAAAGGGTTGTTTTCCATATAGACATGCACTGTTTGATGAAATTGATGATGACGAGCGATATCTTGTATATATTTAAAGTCTTTAAAATCCAGGGATGTGGCACACTATCGAATGCCTTTCATTATTATTATTATTATTATTATTATTATTATTCAGGCATGCTGTCATGGCAACCTAGTGTGCAAAAAAGGATGTCAAACTAAAGTCATAAATCAAATAGAAAATCAATTGTTTAGCAATTAAAATAAAGTTTCATTTCAGCTGTCAAGAAATCAATGTCTTCCTTATGAGTAAAAGGATTTTTCTGTTTTTTTTTGTATTTTATAATTTTGTTACACTTTACAAAGGGGACCAATGTCTGTAGAGAATAACTGTTGGTTGTCTTATACTAGCAGTATAGCCCAGCGTTGCTCGGGTGTAATGAAAGCATTAAAACTAATCCATGATCCTGGAGCTCAGACTCAGCCTAAAGAATATTTGTGTGAAGTTTGGTGAGAATCGGATAAAAATTGTGGATTTGTATAAAGGACATACAGACACATAAACAGACACACACACACAAATATCTTGATTTTTATATATATATATATTACCAATTTTCTGCACTATTGTAAGAACTGCAACCTTGAAACTTCTGAATATCGTTTCTTATGTCTTTGTCTATGAGTGTATCAAATTTGATTAAAATCGGACCACTCCTTCTATAACCTGATTTTTCCGATTATTGATTTTCAATATTTATCGGGGGTACCTCAACACAAAACCTAGCTAAGAACACTCGCAGATGCTTATAATACAACTGTGTAAATTTTCAAGAAAATCAGTTCAGCTGTTTCGGAGTCTATAGATAACGGGGACACACACAGACACACACACACAGACAAAGTTCCATTTATAAATAAGTTTAGATATTAATACCTAACCTCTGTGTTTTTTCTTTCTTTCTTTCTTTTCATTTCATCATTCTTTCTTTCTTTCTTAAGATCTTCTCACTTTTTTATTTCTTAATATTTCATCTTTATTTTACTTTTTCTTAATTCCTGATGTAATGAATAGGTAATGAATATGTATACACCTTGGTTCCCCCTCACTGGAATGTGATTGGCTGGTGTTAGCCATAAATATAGCCTAAGGTGAGGACATCTAGAGATCTACCACTAGAGGTCTATTGGTCTTCCACTAGAGATCTATGACTATTGATCTACATTTGCTGACTACGCCTACGTCTCAGGATACTGCATACTATGAGTACCATTCATTACGTCTACATACTAGATTGTTCTACCTGGTTACCTTTGCTTTAACCACTTAACTACCTCTCCACTTTCTTACTTTCTTTTTCAAATTCTTTCTTTTTCTTTCATTTTTTCTTTCTTTTTTTAAGATCTCCTCAATTTTTTTTCTTTCTTTCTGAAATGTTTGTATATACCCTTAGAAAGGTGATTGAAATGTTTGTATGTACCCTCCTTCTCTTCTCTTCTCCATTCAGCTATGGGTTAAATGGCAGGACAGACTGGGTTCTATAGCCTCAGTTGGCAATCAGTCTACTACAGAAAATAATGGCAACCTACTGTGAGAAAATATACTGCCCAGTCAGTCATGTCTCTTTCACTCAAGTATATTGAATCCAAACAAAAGTTCTCTTGTATGCAAATAAGGTTTGGACCCAGAACTTTCACCAATTGTGATGAACAGATATTCACACAGGGAATTCCCATGCCATGACCTCCTATTGGAACTTAAACTCAATCCAGATTTCTATCAATTGCTAAAGATTTTGGGAAAATGGTCGGTCCTTTGTACCACTCCAGCATGTACAGAGGATGGACAAAATAATGGAAACACCTTGAAATATCAAGCAAATATATTTCAATATGGGGTAGGACCATCTTTGACATAAACTACAGCTTGAATTCTGCATCAGATTGACTTATACAAAGTTTGAATTGTTTCCAGAGGAACTTTATCCATTTTTTAGTTGAAACAGTCTCCAATTCTTTTAATGATGATGGTGGAGGAAATTAACTCCTCAGTTGTTTTTATAAAATGAACCATAAATGTTCAATGAAATTGAGATCTGGGGAATGTGGTGGCTACAGAAAATATTCTACTTCAGTAGAATGTTCCTTGTGCCATTCAGCTACAATTTTAGCAGTATGAATGGATGCATTATCTTCCTGAAAGATGATATTTCCCTCCAGAAACAGTTACTGAACCATAAGATGAAATTGATCACAAGAAATTCTTAAATAGTCCTGAATGTTGATTTTAATAAACTTATTAAAAATAATATCTGTAAAAAAACAACCATTTTAGAAAAAAATGAACTACTATTAATATTAAATCCAGAAATATGAAAATAGACAAGTTTTGATAAACTGTTAAATTTTCCAAATTATGCTATTATGGTACTATGTAAAATTATGGTAATAAGTGTTTCCATTATTTTGCCCACCCCCAATCCGCACACACCCTGATGTCCTTTACATTTATTAGAGCCAGAGCAAGCCAAAAATAAAGTACTTCTGCTTTACAAGGGTTGGGGCAGTGCAGTCTTCACTTTCTACTGTTGATAGGGTTCAAAAGCATCTCCACATCTTTATAGGTAACAAAATAAATATTTTCCTCCCCACAACCTCTTTCTCACAGATGACGTGTGGCAAAATTCTTGCTGATCTATTGCTATTTCTATGGAGAGGGTTCAGGTGAACTATACTCCTTTGTTCAGCCAGTCCTAAGCTTCACAGCTAAGGCCCACCATGTCAAACATGTTGTAGCAAACTACACTCATTCCTTTCATATTCCATTGTTGAGATGGAAACTTCACTCAAGAAGCTTCTTTCCACAAACCACTAACGTCCGCAACTGACTCCCAAGGGGTTGCTTCCTACATTACTCCAATTTTAACCTGTTCTAGGGTTAAACCACTAATATTCTACATATATGAACTTAAGTCACTGATGCCTCCTCAACAGGTGTCTACTTATGCAACCAGACTGGCAACTGGGTCCCACCCATTCACAGTCAGGTTAGCCAAATGCAGACGACAATTCTACTCCTGCAGCTTCTTCTCTCGCACTTCCCGCCTGTGGAACTCGCTCCCATATTCTTGCTTTCCTGATGGCTACAACCTCCAGAAATTTAAATGCAATGTCAATACTCATCTATTAACCACTGGACTCTAGCTCTCTCCCCACCCTTGTATATCCTTCCCTTTCTCTCCACCTATGTATCTGTCATCGCACCTGCATTCTCAGCTTTCTATTGCTCCTTTCTAACTAGTTTGTACTCCTCACTCTTCTCTAATTAATCTTTTTACAGTTATGTAGCCCCCCGCTCATCAGTGGCATTTCTGCCTTGCTCGGGGTGAAATGATTAAAAAAAAAAAAAAAAAATTAGCTGTGCATTTTACTCTCAAACACACTACCTTGTGCTTTTTACAGAGTAAACACCACTGTGAAAAAGTTTCTATTATTTTGCCCACCCCCAATTCCGCACACATCCTGATGTCCTCTATGAGAACCAGATCAGGCCAAAAATAGAGTATTCCTGCCATACATGGGTGGGGGCAGCCCAGTTTTTACTTTCTACTGTTGATAGGGTTCAAAAGCATCTCCACGTCTTTATAGGTAAAAAAATAAATATTTTCCTACCCACAACTTCTATCTCACAACTGACGTGCGGCAAAAACTCTTGCTGCTCAATTGCTATTTCTAAGTACCGGGTTCAGGTGAACTGCACTCCTTACTTCTTTCACAGATGAAGCCCACCATATCATACATGTTGTAGCAAACAACCCTCATTCCCTTCATATTCCATTGTTGAGATGTAAACTCTTTATGAGAAGCCTCTTTCCACAAATCACTACTTTCCACAACTGACTCCCAAGGGGTTGCTTTCTACATTTCTCCAATTTTGACCTGTTCTAGGGTTAAACCACTAATATTCTACATATATGCATATAAGCTGTGCATCTTTCTCTGTAATGTTCTACCTTGATTAACCTTGAGCTTTTTACAAAGTGAACACCACTCTAAAAAAAAAAGAAAAAAAACATTTATAAACTATAAATTTTTTTTAGGTTTTAACCAAAATTGGACAAGAGAAGTAAATGCTTTTGCTTTTATTGACCAGATTTGGAAAAGTAGTAAATATCTGTGGCTATGTGGTAGGGATATGCATGGGGATATGTAAAAAAAGTAAAAAAAATTGTTCATAATTTATTTTCTCTCAACTTAAAAACCATTCTCACATTTTAAAACCTGAGAACACGAATTGTAATTCAAAATATTGAGGAAACTGTCACAATTTCAGATCAAAGTAATGGCACTGTTTGAATTTACTTTAAACAAGCAGATAGACAAACAGGAATTTATAACATGACAAGTTACACAGCCCTTATTTTGATTAACCATGTCACCTAAAATGAATAATTTACTACTTATGTCAACCTAAAAACTGTTTTAGTTGGCAATAATATAAGTGAAAGATGGCTATGAAAAAGCTCTGTTTATTTATGGCTAATTTGTTTAAATAATGTACTGACTATTGTTTAAGCCTTGTGTCAATAATTATAAGTAAAATGATGTACTAAAATAAGTAACCATATCATCATTTTAAGTTCTATGAATACTGGTGCCAATTTATAATATTGTAGTATTGCCTGACTCCAATGTATAAATGTATACTGTATTTGGAATTTGAAAAAAGAAAAAGAAAAGGAAAAAGAAAGAAAGGTTGATATTAAATTAAGTACCAAGAACACGCATTAAAAATAAAATTATTTTTAAATTTAAAATTCCCTGCATCATAATTTATACATTTATAAATTATAACATAAATATGTTATAATATCAGTAAATTATAACATAAATATATTATAATATAATATAAGTAGCTATTTTGTTTTGATTCAACTTGTGTCTTATCAAATAATGAGGTTTATTTCAAGTTGAAGAGTTTTAAAAGGTTAAAAACAAGCCCAACCCCCTTAATCAGGGAGGCATTGTTACATAGACAGTGTAACATAACCAGATTTTTTCAATTATTGATTTTTGATATTTATCAGGGGTACCTCGACACAAAACCTAGCTAAGAACACCCGCAGACGCTTATAGTACAACTGTCCAAATTTTCAAGAAAATCGGTTCAGCCGTTTTGGAGTCTATAGATAACGGAGACACACACACACAGATACACACACACAGACAAAGTTCCATTTATAAATAAGTTTAGATAGATTTGTAATTTGTAAAAAAATTTTAATTTTTTCTGTTTAGAATTTAATGGATATTTGATAAAAAAAACAAATGGATATTTATCTAAAAGCAAAGGAAGTCAGTTTGACTGACCATTAACGCATGCTGTGTATCAGTTTTGTGTGTTCAAATCATGTTAGTGTTAATATTTATTAGAATGACCGTTAGAGATAAACACTTACCTTACCAGCCTTATAATCATTACCCAACTCACTATAGAATAACATTTTGCTCATGAGTGAAAACAGACAATTACATGTATATATGATTTAGCGAAAGCCCTTTATCGACATATTTACAGAACTTGAATGTAATATCGATACACGTAAAAGAATTGAATTAAAGTCTTACTTGATAGTTGTGTTGATTGTATCATTGGCGTAGATTTGGAAAAAAAGGTGAGAGAAAAAGTTTTATGCTAAACCCGGATATAAGAGATATTGATATAAGAGAAATCCTGATATAAGAGAGATTTTTCTCTGGTCCCAAATTAGAGCCTGTGGTAATGTACATAAAATAGACCAAACCTGGATATAAGAGAAAACCGGATCTAAGAGAACTTTTATCCCTTCCCGACAACTCTCTTATATCCGGGTTACATTGTATATGATTTGTTGTTGCATGAAGCTGGCATCAACTGGCCAAAAGACTTACATTTTGTAACTGTAACCAAATTATCACATGATGCATCACTTACCCTTTGACATTTGCATAAATCTAAAGGCTCAGGAGCAGATAATTAAGTTTTGTAACACTATAAATATGTAAAACTGAAAAATCTCAGCTGCTTTTAAATATTTATTTTGCCTAAGAAATAAAGTTAAGCATATGTGTGTGTGTGTGTGAGAGAGAGAGAGAGAGAGAGAGAGAGAGAGGGAGAGGGTGAGGGAGAAGAAGAAATCATCAGTAACATAATTATTACACATTTTGTTGTCAGCTGAAATAGCCCAGTAGAGAAAAACATTGAACTGAAGATATGAAGGTTGTGCCGCTTCAGTTGTTGCTGGATTTAGTCTTAGATTTTGATTAACTTACACTGTCATAAATTATTTTATGAAAAATTATATAAAAGACAGACAAATTGAGTATGATGCTTTATTTGAAACAATTATCTCTTCACATGGTAAATATATTGATTGCATAAATATACAATTGTGGCACAAGGCTGAAGGAGATGTGGGGAAAAGCTGGTTGTCACTAACTATTCTACACCTAGCTAACCACAGTCACAACCCTTCTACACATAAAAATTCTGATGATGTAGTTAAAAAAACAAAGTGGAGAAATATGAAAAATAAACAGTGAAACTCATGGCTAGTTCCGATATGAAATCCTTTTATAACACAAAAATTTCATAACCTTGTGTATCTTACATAGTCTAATGAATGGTAAATATAAAGCTGTTCAAATGAAAGTCTGTGACACCATAAAACCTACAGTTGAGAAGTTTTTTCCATAAAACCTTTTAAAAACCTATAATTTAATCATTTTTTTAAATATTCAATGCAATTAGGTAGTTGTCTCCCTTTAATAATTTCGAAATATTTAAAACAGTTACGATGAACGACTTTCCTTTATCCGACCAAAATTTGATTAAAATATCTCACATTTACTGTTTGTGTTTCTATCAATTTTTAATCCATCAGTAAGAATGTATTTTAATATGGCCAAAATTTGATCAAAACGTTTTATTTACTATTTGTTCCTATATCAATCTAACACATGAAGAATTAATAATTGTATTCTGTTGAACACTGTTGTTAATGGTGTCGATCTTTAACTTTCTGGATACCGGTCAAAAAATTATTTTTATAATATTTCTTCCTGATTTCGAACAGAACAAAACGGACCATTTTTTCTTATTTTCTTATGAAGAAGAAACGTGAAGAAAATTAAAACTGTTGCAAATCGCAGTAGTAGAAATACCAAGTAGATGAAACAAAAAAAAAATAAAATCTTTTTTAGAATGTTTTTTTTTTACCTTTTTCTTTGTTTTAAAATGTAGTTTGTCAATAAAATCTTATATAAAGAAAATTGTATTTTTATTGCCTTTTTTATAAAAATCTATATTTCTGAAGTAATTTTTGTAGACATCTGTTTTTCTTTGTTTTTGTTTTTTTATATATATAATCGGTATCATCACCTCATGCAAGGCAGTGAGTAACTAAAACACAAGAAGAAGGGGTTTCAGAGTGTGGAAGAATTAGAAACAAATAATAATGGTGAGCAAAAAGAGAACAGACAGACGAATCAGGAAGACGGTAAACGATTTGACATTGCATTTAAATTTTTGCAGATTAAAATTGGCTGGAAAGCATGGAGTAGGAAGGGAGTTCTACAAGCGAGAAGCGTGAAAGAAAAAAACTGTTAGCATTGACTACAGCTGCATCCAGCCAGCTCAATAGTAAATTGATGAGTTCTCAATCCCAGTCTAGTATAGGTGCAAGATAACTCAATACCCCTAAGTCAACACTGCCAACTGTGAAGTATTGTGGTGATACCTGAAGTGATATATAGTATAATGAATAAAGACGAGGACCGGGAACGGAGCACGTGTGTATTTTTTATTGCGGGTAGTTACAAGAGTACGAGCTATATCTCGTTTCGTACTAAGTCTGCATGCATAGACTTAGCATTGTTTTCGTATCATAACATCCCCCCTGTTTAGTTATGTGTTAGTGTTTATTTTAGTCCTTGAATCGTGCTGGGGTTTTTATGGCCCGTCCAGATCGAGTATGAGTAGGACTTTTTTGGGTTGGGTCTTCTTGTGTGCTTTTTGTGTTGTGGTGGTGCGTGATAGTTTGTTTCTGTCCACTGTGTATGTGGGCTTGTCCCGTGCTCTGTGTTGTTGGTGTAGGGCTGTCGAAGTGAACTTTTTTTATTGTAGTCTGTATTGGTACAGAACGAAGGTGGGCTCTGTTGCGGCGAAGTCTGTTCCCGTTTGGAGTCTGTACAATGTAACTCCTTGGGTTGTCCTTGTCCTTCCGAACAACTGTCCCGGGGTACCATAGCTTGTCTGCTTGGTTTACTATGGTTACATGTTGGCCTGGGTATAGTGGTGGTAGGTCTATGGTTTGCATCCTACCATCATGGGTTTTCTTCATTTCTTCGGACCTTTCCTCTAATCTTTGTCGGTACTCTTCCTTTCCAGGCTCTACTCGGCTGGGTAGCGTCGTGGGTATAGCTCGTCCAAATAGTAGTTCAGCGGGTGATGGTAGCTTGCTATCTATTGGAGTTGCTCTGATCTGCAGTAGTGCAAGTTGTATGTCACCCTTGCTTCTCAAGCATTTCTTCATTACTGATTTGACATGCCGTACATGTCTCTCAATGAATCCGTTGCTTCTTGCGAAGCGTGGTGAGCTGGTGATATATCTGATACCCCATGAAGTAATGAAGTTCTGGAAAGCTTGTCCGGTGAATTGTGGTCCATTGTCCGTCATGATTTGGTCAGGTCGTCCGAATAAAGATGCGTAGCTCTTGATTTTGTCGGCTACTGCTTTGCTGGATATTGGTGTATGCATTTCATCAACCACTGGGTATTTTGAGTACCTGTCCACAGTGAGGAGGTATTGGCGTCCATTTACTTCAAACAGGTCTGATGCAATGTATTGCCACGGTTGTGATGGGATATTATGTGGCTCAATTGTTTCACACCTGTTTGCATCTTGGTGTTCCTGGCAAAGCGAACATGACTGGCACATTTTTTCAATGTCCTTATTTATGTTTGGCCAGTATACACTCTCTCTTGCGAGTCGACGGGTTTTCTCAATGCCTTGGTGGGCTTCATGGAGTTGATGTAGAATGTCGTCCCTCATGGATTCTGGGATCAGAACTTGTTTTCCTTTGAAAAGTATTCCTGTCTCGAGGGCTAGTTCGTCGCGGAATGACCAGTATATTCTGATGTCAGTCGGTACATCTCGAATAGTTTCTGGCCACCCTTGAAATACGATTTCCTTCAGGAGATTTAGTGTTCGGTCCCTTGTGGTTTCCCTGCATAGCAAAGTTCTTTTCTCCATTGAGAAATTGATGGTTGCAATGGTGAGGTGCTCATCATCGGCTCCTGTGTCTATGCCATCAATTCTTTCATCTAGTTCGACGACACTGTTGTTTTCTGGGTTGGGCAGTCGGCTAAGTGTGTCTGCAAGGATCATATCTTTGCCTGGGCGGTAGACTACCCTGAAGTTGTATCCTTGTATCTTTAACAGCATACGTTGCAAACGTGGTGGTGCTGAGTGCAATGGCTTTGAGCATATAGTGACTAGGGGTTTGTGGTCGGTCACTACTGTAAAAGTACTTGCATAAAGGTATGTATGGTAGCGCTGAATACCATGTACAATTGCAAGCATTTCGCGCTCGATATTGCTGTATCTAGATTGGCATTCAGTCAGCGTTTTGGAACCGAATGCGATTGGCTTGCCTGCTTGTGTCAGTGCTACCCCCAGACCCTTCTGCGATGCATCTACTTCCAGTGTTACTGGTTTTGTTTTCTGACTATGGTGGCGGTTGTGGTGAGGTTGCTTTTTGTGGCTTCGGCTATGACTTCTACTCTCTCTCTGTTGTTTTGATGACCTACAGCATCTGGCCCAGTGACCCTTGTTCCCACATGCGGAGCATTCATCGTGATATGCGGGACATTGTCGTGGCTTGTGGCATGTGTTACAGTTTCTGCATTTCCTGCCCCTATGTATGCTGTGAATCTTCTCGTTTTGTGACCCGCAGATTTGTTGCAGTTGGTTGTTTCCGGCTGAGAGGGCTTCGAATTTTCTGCCTTCGGCGAGGACGTCAGCGATCTTGTGTCCCTTGGGCTTGCTGTAAATTTCATTCCTAAAAGCATCATATGGTGTGGAGGCAATTATCAGTTCAATAATCCTCTCATGCAATTCTTCTTCGGAAAAATCGCATTTTAGTGCAAGCGTCCTGGCTCTAGTGACAAAGTCGTCTAAACTTTCATCAGGTTTTTGCCTATATTGCATTAAATGTAACCTGTGAATTCGGAAGTGCACGTTTGTGTTTATTTGTGCTTCGTAAAACTTCCATAGTTTTTGTGGTGACCGTTTCTCTTCTTCTGTCAGCCCACTGGCGTTAAGTCTCTTTAACCCTTCGTCTCCGATGCCACGGCAGATTTTCCTGGCCTGTTTTACCGTGTCCGTTATCTCCTCGTCCTCTAGGTACAATGTCATCTTTTGTTTGAATAATAATAGCGCCTCGCTAAGGTCGGGGTCAGACCAATGCATTTCGGGGAGACGGGTTGCCATTTCGTTATGAAGCGTTTTGTCTCGGGTTAAGGTTGGTCTTTTTTGAAGAACGTATTTCCCTGTAGTATCAACGTGTATTAGACGGATGGGAAAAATTACACAAATTACAATTAAACTATCCAGTAGACAGTAGGTATTCGAGATGTAATAAGATTAGAGGGTTTTTTTTTTTTTTTTTTTTTTAAACAAGATTTCTTTTGAATATCGGTGTAGTAAGTTTGTGTCGTACTTACAAGTGTTTTGTTGCGAGATACAATATGGCTGGCCGGCGTCCGTAGTTGTCATATTAATTTTTTCGGGCTGATTTAGTTCTCTTTTCCTTTCCGTACAGAGTTTTGATTAGGTTTATAGATGTGTATGGGGTCAATCTTTGTTTTTGATTCGGTTTTACCGCTGCCACCATGAAGTGATATATAGTATAATGAATAAAGACGAGGACCGGGAACGGAGCACGTGTGTATTTTTTATTGCGGGTAGTTACAAGAGTACGAGCTATATCTCGTTTCGTACTAAGTCTGCATGCATAGACTTAGCATTGTTTTCGTATCATAACAATACCGAGCCTCACCACAGTATATAGGGATAATGACAAGGAAGCACATGTTACTTTTAATGAAACAAGAAAAGGATTTATTTACAAATTTATACATTTGAAGTTTCAGAAGCTTGTTTCAGAACAAGTAATCAAACATTAAATGTTTGTAGTTTTGATGATTTGTCAAGAAGAGAAAATGATCATATTAAATCATTGGATGCAAGCTAATATTCCAAAGTGCTTAAAATAGATTGAGAGAGTTTGTTTCTCCTTTAAAAGTTATATGGTTGTATTCAACATGAATAAAAAGATATATTCTAAGGTACTTAACTTAGGAGTTGAATAGAGTTCTTTGAAATTACCCTGCTCTAAATAAGATAATGTATCAGCGTGTTATTTGATACCAGCATTATTCAGATGCATGGGACTCTAGCTTTCTCTCTCTCCTCTCTGTTTGATTCAACTTTCTCTGCCTATTTATATAAAAAAGCAATCCGACATCGGCTCCTTACTTTTTCTCAGTTTGTAAGCTGCTATCTTTTCATTGGTCAGTAAATCTTTACGTAGGCTTGCTAAAATTTGCTTTGGTTTTTTCTTCAGCCTAAAGTCAATCTCTTTTTCTATTGGTCAAAATAAATTTTCACACAGACTTGCAAATTTTGAAACTGAAAAAAAAAAAGAGAAAAAGAGCTATTTTTATTTCATATTCACCACAAATGAACACTGTCAAATGGGCACCAGGAGAATTTAACACCAGGTTGAATCAACACCAGAAAAATATAACTTTTTTTTATAACTGAATAATAGTCATTTATTAAAGATTAAAACCTTAATTAGTGAATATTTTTTCTTCAAATAAGGCATTTGAAAAGACATTATGTAAAATATGAACCAGTTTTTTGTTTTTAATAATTTATAATAAAGTAAATCATAAAGAAATTTACTTTTTAATAAATTAAAATTGCCATATAAAAATAATTCAATAAAAACACTTGTTTTTAGTTATTTCTTATAAAAGAAATCAAAAAATGCAAAAAGTAAGCAATTTTTTGTATGAAATTATTTTTAATAAAGTAAATCGTAATGTCATTTATTTTTTTAATAAAGTAAATCGACATTCTAAAATATTTTCATAAATATAATTTAATAATTTACAATTTACTTTATTAAAAATAATTAAAAACAAGAAACTGATTCATCCTCGGTATCCCTACCCGTCTATCACCCTTCTGACATTTCCTATATTTAACCACACTTTCTCAACACCTTCCCCTATGAAAACACTTGCGCAATAGTGACAGTGGAATGCCTTGCTTGGGGTGAAATGTTAAGAAAAAAAAATTATTTTACATAATGTCTTTTCAAATGCCTTATTTGAAGAACAATATTCACTAATTAAGGTCTTAATCTTAAATAAATTACTTTTATTTTGCAGCATTGAGTTATCCATTCCCACTCTAGCCAGTCAGTCAGTTAAGTGCCATACGTGATACATGCTTGGGTGATCATGTCTCGAAAGAGACATGAATGACTGGGCAGAAGATTATCCCGCAGTAGGTTGCCATTGCCCACTCTAGTACTGTGCTTAAATTCAAAACCTCTAGGTACCATAGTGAAGAGCTTATTTGAACAATTACCATGAAAGTATTTATAGAAAAGGCAGAAAGAAGCAAATCTTACGGTGATGAAAAGTGACTGAAGCCGAGCTACCAGAGCAGGACCATTAATATTGCTGATTCTTATTTGGATTTTATCAAAGTGCTCAAGATAAATAGCAGGGAGGCTGGACCATATGTGACAGCAATATTCTAATCATGAATGAATGCCAGACTCATAAATATGTAAGATAGATTCTGGAGAGAAAAATTGTCTCACATAACAGAGTGAACGAACTTTCTTAGCAGATGATCTAGCAACGGATTCAATATAGTCTTTCCACTTCATGTCAGCTTAGAATGTGAGCCCAAGAAGGCACAACAAGTCACTTTCTTGGAGATAAGCATCAGCCATGTTGATGAAAGGCAGCAAGGGCCGTCTCTCATATGGTTAATGGGAAAGAAGTTTTATTTTAGAAGTGTTAAAATTAACAAGCTATCTTTTACTCCAGTTAACGACAGACTTGAGGTAATTTTGGACATTGGCTGCCATTTTGAACTTGTCAGATTGATAAGCCTTACTATTGAGGCAGAAGTAAATTATTGCATCATCAGCATAAATATCAAGTTGAAAGCTAATGTCAACAGAGTAGGACCAAGTATGGTGCCATGGGGACACCCTCCATTAGTACAAAATGATCTAGACAAGTTGCTGTTCAGGATAATTTTCAGTTCATGATTTGATAGGAAAGACTGGATCAGTTCAAAAAAAGTGTCTAGAGACACCATAACTTTTCAGCTTCTGGAGAAGACCTAAATGCCAGACCCTATCAAAGGCTTTCGTGGTGTCCAATACTACAGCCTGGGTTTCAACGTTTTTATATAGAGCATGATAAACTCTTTCTGCAATTATCGCCAATACATTAGCAGTTAACCTGAAAAATCAAAAATTATATTGCTTGTCTAAGAAAAGCCCCTGTAATGAGTAATGATGAACCAATTCAGTATTGATGAAGGCCTCAAGGAGTTTCTCAAAAAGAGGTAGAAGGCTAATAGGTTAGTAGTTCGAAGGGTTGAATGGCTCACCAGATTTCTTAAAAAATCTAACAACAGATAATGACTTCTAGCAGGCAGGAAAGCAGAAAGTAGAGAAGCATTTATTATATAATTTAAAGAGAACAGGAGCCAGTTCAGGTGCACCCTTCTTAGTGACTATGACAGGGATACCACCGGGTCCACATGCTTTCTGGTGATCTAGGTTAGATATGATAGCAGAAACCATGAAAAGAGTTAAATGTATATCACTCAACAGAGATTCATTTGTAGAAGGGAAGTTAGATAGGGATATTCCGGATGAGTCAAGATTAGAGTTGAAGAATTTACAATCAAGGCATTTAGCAGAGGATGATAACACCTCAAATCAATTGAAGTTGGAAAGAATAGAGACTTTACCCATATGTAATGCTCTATTACAAAGCTGCCAGTAATCATGAGAGTTAAATTTTTAAAGGCTATACAGTGCCTCATTCATTAAACATAAAATTTGTTTCTTCAAGGACTCGCTTACATTTATTGTGAGCAGCAACAAATAGACGTGTGTTGTGACAAGAGCCGTCATGCTGGTATAGCCAGAAGTAGTGATTTTTGTGTACTATAGCAACTGAGCGTGCTGATGTGACCCCGGAGAAGATTGAGGTTTCACCTGGTATTTCCAAGAAGGGATGAAAGTGTTCATGCCGGCTCTGACTCAAGAAGAAACCTCAGTGGTGCAATTTTTAATTGATTGGTTAAAGATGTCACTCAAAGTCACATCATGAATAAAATCACAGACTGAGTCCCAATCAATGTGCTGCAACAGGAAGAAGTCTTGTGGATAGAGGGTTCTTGTTTAATAAATGATTGGCACAAAATATCAATAGCTACCATGGAGTGGGGATGGGCATTGTGGAGCAGTGGATATCAGCTCGGAACGAGAAATCGGGGAGCTGAGTTCGAATTCCAGCCAAATTCATTGCATTCACTTATGCACAAATACCCTTGGGAAAGGTATTAATCCATCTATTCCTTCCAGTTATGGGTTAAATAGCAGGACAGATTGGGTTCTATAGCCTTGGTCAGCAACCAGTCTACTGCAGAAAGCAATGGCAACCTACTGCGAGATAATCTTCTGCCCAGTCAGTCATGTCTCTTTCGAGATATGATTGCCCAAGTGTGTTTCACGTATGGCACGTAACTGACTGACCATGGAGTGATCAGAGATACCAAGAGGGCTGTATTGCAAAGCTCAGCAATAGCGAGGATAAGAGATAAGATATAAATCAAGAAGTGAAGACTTTTGCTTAGTTTTGCTAGGGAAAAAAGTAGAGGAGTCCGCTATTTGAGTAAGGGATTGGGCAATGGAAAAATTTAATGTCTGAATATCAGCAACATAATTATCTTTAGAATGTTTAAACTACATGTTGTGGTGACCATTAAAGTTACTGAAGACAAAGATGTTTGCTGGTGGATGGAGAGAAATTACCTTTTCTATAATGTCAGAGATTATGTCTAATATATGACAGTTTTGGGAATAGGAGGAGTGATAAAGGAAAAAGAGATAGCTAACAGAGTTTGGTAATGAAAGACAGAATCCCATGAAAGAGTAGTCTGGCGCCTTGAGACAATTCCCTGCCCACTTGAAGATTATCCCGGATGTTCAATTGGAGTAGATAAACTAAACTATCGCCCGGTTCACACTCCATCCACGTCTATTGAACAGGTGAAGAGGCTCATCTCTTGTTCCCTGTTTAGGATGTGGTTTCCGGCTTTCTCTTCAATCTTTTTATTCTTTTCTTTTTTCAATTTTTTTTTCAATTCCTTTTTACTCTCACGTACCTCCTTGTGCATCAGTGGTGTTACCGCCTTGCTCAGGGTGATATGATTAAAAAAAAAAATGTATACACTAAGGCCATGCATGTGAATGCTGGAACCATTTTGGCTAAGGGGAAGATAGCCTTGAACCAAGAATTTATTGGTAGCAATGGAAGAATTTAATTTAGTTTCACAGAGGGCAAAGACATCTGGTGACTGTTCCAAAAGGAAAGATTCTTTTTTTTTTTTTAAATCATATCACCCCGAGCAAGGCGGTAATGCCACTGATGTGCAGGGGGCTACAGAGGATTGAAAAGATTGGAAAAGAGAAAACCGGAAACCGCATCCTAAACAGGAAATAAGGGATGAGCCTCTTCACCTGTTCAATAGACGTGGGTGGAGTGTGAACCGGGCGATAGTTTAGTCTATCTACTCCAATTCTACATTGCAGAAGTTGGAACAGATAACACAAATATTAGTGAAAGAAAGACTAAGTGGGGGTTTTGTTTACTGATTTGGTTGTATTTCTTTTTCAAATCAGCGCTGGTGAGATGCTTGATGGTTTGACGGTCATATGATTTTTTTTTTTAATCATATCACCCCAAGCAAGGCGGTGACGCCACTGATGCGCATGGGGCTACTTAAGAGAAGAATGATTGGAAAAGAGAAAGCTGGGAACCACATCCTAAACAGGAAACAAGGGATGAGCTTCTTCACCTGTTCAATAGATGTGGGTGGAGTGTGAACCGGGCGATAGTAAGTCCAATTGATGATGAGGCTGAAGTGTTGAAGCTGAACTGCCTGTCATCAATGAGGAGTGCTGTTTTTATATATTTGGTTTAACAGGTCCAGGTTTCTAGGCATATCCAGGAATGTTCATGATTGACTTTTACATTTTAGGATTTTTGTGGTGATTTGTTTTATGGAAAAGATGTGATGCTCAGATCCCCTGCGCAGAAGACAAATTTTTATTTTGAGTTTTGTTTTCTTAGTGAATACATACAGCCAACATGTTAGTAGTGAAATGTAATTGTGAATCAGGAAGAGATGTTGATTAAGGTGTGTATATATATATATATATATATATATATATATATATATATATAGTTGGCCTCTCGTATCCAAGGATGCCTGTTTACTAGGGTGGCTAGCTAATCCTTGTTGCAGACGCCTGCTCAGGCACAATTATGTTTGTCTTGAAAATCACACTGATTGTGTTTGTTCAACACCCACAGAGCCGACCTGTGGTTTAAACAGCAACTATGCTGAGCAGACCTTAGTTACAGTTTCTGGGAAAGAGCACATTATCTAGAATGATCAACATATTGAGCAAGGCCAGGATGTTCAAACCCTTGGTCCCAATGATTCGCAACTTTATGCTAACACAGCCATTGATGGCTTCCAAAGGGCCCATCAATCCAGTTTCATTCACAAGGCTTGAGTCAACCTATGATTTTGCTTTTCAGGCATTTTCCAAAGATGCTGAATGCTAGGATTGCCTCCTCCAGACTGATAATTTAAAGAAGTCACCTTGAGACAAATTGACCATGGTGGTATTCGAACCTGGACCTCATTTGTTTGTTTCTGTAAGTGAGAGTGGATGCTATTGGGTGGAAATTCTGAATTGCATTGAATTTTTTTTCTTTGAGTGTGTGAGTAAATGGAAGATATGTGCAGAGCCTTGCACAGCTGACAAATTTTAATTGAGTTTTGGGCATTCAGAGCATTCCCATTTGGCTAGTGGTGGAAATTAGTGTAGAGTGCAAATCAAAAGCAGATTTGATTTTGGGAAGAATGTAACATGTGTAAGAATGTAACATATAATAATGATGCACACATAAGAATAACAGATATGAATGTAATACATATACATTACATATGTGCATACAAAGTCACAATCAGACAGGGTGTATTTTATAATGTAATGATTGTCGAGAGAGGCTGATCATTAGTTTGTGGTGATACCGACCAAACAAAAGCAATGAACCAGATGTGTGCTCTCTCATAACTAAAAAGCAAATGAATAAAAATCTTCGTGCACATCCGAGTTTGCGCAGATGTTCCGGTTGAAAAATAAAAATTAATCAAAGATCAAATTACCAATTTTATTTACCAGCCAATGAGAAGCCTGAAACCAAATACATGGGTGAAATTCGAAACTAGCTGTTTTGATCCAAAATGCCTATATAAAAAGCAAGACACAAAGGCTTTGTCAGACAAAAGGACGAAAGGAGAAGAGTGCAATTAGTTTCTCCCTTGACCTATGTTGAGCGGCTACTATATTGACTTTTTCCTTTCTCCCTGTTCTCAAAGTACTAACTGACCTTTTCTAAGACATTCCACAAACCAACTTGCTGACCTACTGACCTTAGAAATGGCAACTTGATAATGAACATTAATCATACTACCAAGCTTTTTACCTTTCAGCATTATATCTTCAATGAACATTTTTTTATCTCCTTCAGTTCATTACTATCTGCCATGAACTCTCTCTAACTTCGTTGGACCTTTATTCCAAGTATTGTTTTAATTGTAAAACATTAATTGAAATGTATATATGTATAAATGTTATTTTACACTCAAAATTGCCTTTCTTGAATTTATAATCATTTATGAATTATAGTGGGCTATCTTCCCACAAGGCCAAATTCCGTTAACGTGCTACGGAATCCTACTACCCTTCACTACAAATGAAATAAGAGAAGAGATACCTGCTATAAGTTCCAACCTAAAAAAACACCAATGTACTCTTGGGTATCTAGCCAGAAAGAACCAATTGCAGCTGAGTAGCCTGTCAAATGAGCCATAAACAGGTTCTAACAGAACTGTGACTAGAACTGGTTGTTTAAAACAGCAAATTATAGTCACATAAGCATATAGCCAAGCTAATGCGAAACAAGCTTGAGGGTAGTCTATCCCTGCCATTGTTCACAAAAATTAAATCCCTTGAAGTTAATTAATATAATACTAATTTATTCAAGCAGGGAGATGTGATGCATTGAGTACATAAAAACCTTATCTCCCTTGACCCTTTCTTTCATCAGCAATTTTTTTTTTATATCTCATTTTATTTTTTTTATTTTTATTTTTTCACCTCTTGATAACTTCTTTTAGCAACCTAAGTATCAGAACCATATTTAAATATATTTCTATCTTTTCTGTTTTTACAGTTAATGTTTGGCTTAACAATCTGGTTTTTATCTGATAATCTTGTTAATGGCTCTCCTCCTTAAAAGTAAATAAATAGATTACAAGTTTTAAATGGATAATGTTGCAGTTGGTTACCAGTTTGTAACGGGAGGACTTACAAATAGTTGCTGATGAGGATGAAGATGTTCAAAATAAATAAATTCAATATTTTCCAAATAAATTAATTCAACACAGTCAAAAGAAATGTATTCAACACTTGGAGAAATTTTATACATACGGAAATATAGCTCACAAAAAAGAGAAAGAGGAAATCATATTTATTTGTACAGATCAAACAAAAGAAAAACATTTATTATTTATGTACTTAGTTGTAGTGTATTGGGGGGATATCCTTGTGGTTTGTTTGAAATTAAGTAGTCTGTTTGCCAGGAGAGACAAGTTCTAGTCTGTTTGCTGGCAGACAAGTTCCATGTTGTCGCAACAATGTTATAGAACAGAAAGACAAATAAAGTGAGTACCTTTTACTTTTAGTCATGAAAAGAATAACACCTATTAAGCATCCTGACAGATAAGATGAGGAAATTTCTACAAATAAAAATGAATCAATTAAATAATTAATAATAATGATATCTTTCTTCAGCCTTGATGTGCTAAGTACTTGAAATTCTTTTATGGAAACCTGTAGCCTTTAGTTCATAGTTAATCTGGCACTGCCTAAAATATCTGTTTAAGAAATTTGTAGTAGTTATTACATTTACGATTACTCATTTTTCTTCATACGAATAGTAACAAAATTCTATAATGCTATTTATTTGTGTGCCTTGATAATGTCTTGGGCTCTTACACCATGTAAAGTCAGTGTGCAAGCTAATATAGTCATAGATTTTTATTTTTAAATGGGATACTCCTAAGAAAATATGGTAGATGCTTGTTCATTAGTAAGGCAATTGGAACATTTTGTTTTACTCTTAAAAAAATGATTTTGTATCTCAAGAATATTGTTTATTGAAGGATTCATGAACTTGTGTTTTAAAAATACTAAAGAAATTGTTCTATGTAAAAAAAATTAACAAACATCTAATATTCTTTTTCGCTTTTTCCTGTATTTTTTAAGTTTCATTGTAATGTATAAATTATTTTAAAATTTATACAGTATATAATAATTTTAAAAATTCCAAATTTTGATTGAAAAACCTTATTGTGTTTGTGTTGTATTAACTGTTGTGTAAGAAAGAGTTGAATTAGGGAGAATGGTTACCTTGTTAATGAATGTAAGACTTTTTCTTACAAATTAAGTACTTCTTTACCTCTATTTGTTCATTTAATATCATAGTTTGTTTTAAAAAAAAACATTGTTAAATATATTTAACTATAAAATACTTAAAAATGTAATTCTTATAAAAACATTTATCAGTATTGGAAAGTAGTTTAGTTTTCAAAGTTCTAGTTTCGTACTTTTGTGCGCATGCGTGGCTGTATATTGACGGTCAAAAAGCAAATATGATTTTGACTATAAATTAATATTCCATTTAGATATTCAAATAATGTGAAATCAATGTTAAGCAGCAAAGTTTAGTTTAACAATCTTTTTCTTTAAGCTGTACACTACAGCCCTTCAATTTTTTTATGATTTATACTAGTATCTTTTAGCATAATGGGAGACAAGGGTATTGATGAATATCATCTTCGGCATTGCATGCTGTACGAATTTCGACAAGGAAACAACGCATCGCAAACGAAGAAAAATATTTGTACTGCGTACCCAGGTGCAGTAACGACACGTGAATGCCAGCGATTGTTGAACAAATTTAAAAAGGGTGAGTGGGATTTTTTCGAAACACAAGGCTCCGGAAAACGAACTTCTTTGACTAATGATCGCTTGAAAGAATCTAGTATCGAAGCAACTCAACATGAGAGAAACAAAAAAGAGTTTGCCAAAAAACATGACATAACCCGTTCAACATCAGAAGACCATCCCGAACTGGTTGCAAAGAAAGCAAAAGAGGAAATTTCGGAACCCGAAGACGAAGTTTCGCCAAAGAATTCGAGTGCAACATTGGACAGTGTACAAGAAACTTCTGACCAGGATTGAAAATACTTTTTCTTCCCTGGATAATTTAATTACAAAGGTTGAGAATGCAACTGGGGAATAAAAAAACGTGTCCTAACTTTGGTTTGTGAGTAAGAAAAGGTCAAAACATTTTTATCTAATTTTAAGTCCTATTTCTTAAAATCAATAATAAAATAAAACTCGCACTTTAATTTTATTTTAATCATTTTTTAAATTTTAAATTAAAATTTTTAATTGATCATGAAATAAATATTAAATAGTTTTTTTTTTCAAATTACAATTTACGACTTTTATCCACACCAGTTTAAAAATGAATTTCTTTTATTAATTAGAGTAAAAAGATCAAAGAAATTGACTTTATACTTAAAAATATCGCTTGTTTTTCCTACCCACAAAGCCTAAGTTGAGACTTCTGCTTTTCTAACAAAATTACCCCAGCAAGCAATGAGAAAATGACTCCTAATAACCCCCCCCCCCCCAACTAAATGTTGTGGATGATTTAAACTGGTCCCACTAGCCAAATCAGGGCTTTAACAACAATCAACATATTTATGCATAGTGGGATAAAAATTTAAAAAGTATTTAATGAATTGCTCTTGGCTTTTTTTTAACGATAATGCTTTTTATTTATGCACAAATAGTCAATGACTTGTTCAAGTGTGAATTGTGCATTACGCCCAAAAGAACAAAATGGGCAGGAAAACGTGTCACCCTCCAGTAGAACAATATCGCAAAGTCTCAGCAAACAAAATCATTCTAAATGAAAACCAAGTCATTTAAATCCAAGAATTCATTTCCCCTTACACATGACTTTGACATCATTCGTTTCAATCGCTAAAAACATTATACATTCATTAAGATGTTCGTTTTTGTTTTCATCAAACCTAATCGGACCTTAAGAGATGCTGCTATATTTTCTGATAATGATCATAAATCACGTGACTGAATAAAATTTAAAATTGACTTTGTAATGTTTATTTTATATCTTTTAGAAAAAAATCTTTTAAACTATCTGAACGACCAAATATATTGGGAAAGTACAAACAAATCAAGTTGCTTTTTATTTCTTTTTTTTTCACATTTAAAATTAACTTCTTTTTTTTTAATTTCAAAAAGTGAGGAAAACTGGAGTTTCGTTTGATTCCTTGTGGACACCAAGGTTTTTTTTTTTGGTTTGTAATCTCCAACAGATTACACAGGAAAGAAATCGACAGGCGATATGATTAAAAAATGGTAATGATGCTTGGATAATGTAAAGTTTATAAAATACGCAATTTATTTATTAATTGAAAATGTAGATTTAGAATGCTATTTTATTTTTCGAAAGGCTTCACAACCGTTTTTTTTTTTAATTACCTTTTACACGCAACAAATTGACATTAAGAAGTTTACTGTATTATTGGGTAAAAAAACTAAACAGTAAACAAACCCAACAATTTCTGCAGAGGGAAATTAGGATAGATAGTTTCAATAATTGATTAGTAATTCTGCTAGTGGTTTGTGTGAAAATTATATAGAATTATTATTTCATGTAAAAAAAATAAAATGATCGCCCTGTATCTGGTAAACAGTTCGTTACACAGGCTTTTTGAAGTTTTAATTTTTCGTACGTCACGTTTGTGGTTCTCTAGCTAAGTTCAAGTTTATTCATTTTTGTGTATTGTATGTAAGGAACCGACACCCTTTCGTTAATGATTTGATCTTGCAGATCTACCGCTGAATAATGAGTTCAATCTCTATTACTGACACGACAAACCTGGACTTTTGTGCCAGGCTCAGGCTTTGTAAAATAAAAATACAAAAAAAAAAAAATAGTTTCGGTAAGGTGACAATATTGTTTTGTAAAAAAAATATTTTCAAATCAATACTAAAGTATTTTTGGGTATGTCTTGTGTTACTATTAAATAAAAAATTAATCTGACAATTTAATGAGGTATAATTCTGGTGTTGTTTTTTTGTGTGTGTAAACAAGGTAACAGGTAATTTAAATTAATCGCAAAAAAGTTTTTTTGTGGATAATTGATTATTTTATTGGTTTCTTCGTGTTTATACTGAATACAATACATTTTTTTCTTTTTTAAAGTCAAAATTTCTAAAAAGTAGAAAGAAAATTGAATAAAAAGAGGACTATTTTTGTTATTAAACCAAAGCCTGCTGTTCACAAAATATCGTAAAAAGGTAGAGAAATATAGCAAATAGAAAAAATAGCAGACCTGGCCAACCCAAGAAGACAAGGAAAAGGCAGCGACTGGACTGGAATATGATGTCAGCCTCTTCAGAAAATTCTATTTAGTCTTAAAATATAAATTTTTCTTTCACTGTGTCCATTTAGTTTGAATAAATAAAGAGAATGGCTACCAAAAAGTTCTCAGTTAAAGGTTGGAAGGTTGAGACAGACTCGGGCACGATGGTAAGAACTAAAAGGAAAGTGTATGAAAATTGCAAGCACTTAAACCCACACTATCAATTTGAAGGAGGTTCACTCACCGTTTTGTGTGGGTGTTTTTTCAAATTAAATGTCCAGACCCTTACCTTGTTTGAATGATCACTTAGTCAAAGTTATTGCTAATCCTAAAACTCTCTTTGTAATCCCAATTTAGTAGTATTAAGAGAGCAGAATGCCAACATAGTGGTACAAATATACAAAGCGTAACACACCAATCATGATATCCAATCTTATGGGTATGTACCCAGCAGATGCATCACAGCCAAATATGCACGATATGGTGATGGGTTTTGCTAAAGTGACAAGATTATGCATAAAATATACTTGCGGGTGGAGTCCAGTTAGAAATACTTTCAGCAAGTAACCCTGTCTTCTCAGATGGTTTCCAAATAAAGGTATTTCAAGATTTGACTGCCCCATCCTTCAACCTATAAGTTTATGACCATATCATGCTGAAGAACAAGTTTTCATACAGACACCAAAGTTAAGCCATGTCAAGACTGGTCAACACCTAGATGGGTGAGTGATTGAGAAAACCAGGTGTTGTAAGCTTGGATTTGCAGGTGGTGTGATGGATAACAACTTGAAATTGGAGAGTCAGGTTCGGCACATTCACATAAGGAGAAATATCCTTGGGAAAGGTATGAATCCATGAATCCACTACTTGTACAGCTATGGGTTAATTAGTATAACTTGCATCAGTAAATCATTATCTATGAAAAGTTCTTACAATCTAAAAATAATTTCTGGCTTCAAATAATCTGAAGAATGTTGATAAGCTTTAAAAAAGAAATACACCAAAGCTTCAATATATATATATATATATATATATATATATATATATATATATATACTTATTTTTTTTTCATTTGTAAATATATATTCTCATCAATAGCACAACTCGGAGTTTCATGCATTATACAATCACTAGGTGCATATTACAAACTGACTAATAGATTTGAATTTAAGTTCACATGATGTTCATGGGAGTTAACTCTTATAAAGTTAGGTTACTACTTTTTAATAATGAGTAAAATTTAAATCGACAAAGACTAAATGGAGTTAAAAAACAGTAACGTAACTTTTAACTTCCATGAACATTGAACTTAAAATCTATTAAACAGTCAGTTTGTAATATGCACCTGATGCATGAAACTGAGTCGTGTCATCAATGTAGAACAATATGTATATTTATTAATATATATATAAAATTCTATTCTTACTACATCAAGTAGTTTTATTAACACCTGAATAATATTATGCATGTATATACTATCATGTATATTTATTAATTCATGTAACATATATATATATATATATATATATGTCTGCCTTAACTTTTCTTTTATATATATATATATATATATATATATATATATATATATATATAAGAAAAGTTAAGGCAGACATCATCAGCTTTTGTATAATAAAGACGGAAGCTGATGATGGTTCGCCTGAAATAGGCCTATAATTCCGATTTATTATGAAATAACGTGTCTGCCTTAATTTTTCTTATATTTGCTCTATATGTATTTATATACATATATATTTAGAGCTCTCTTAGAGTTATCCTAACACTGTAGATACAGGATACTCCTTTGGATTCTTCTATATCTACACCACATGCTGAGATATATATAGTCATCTACAGACAGATCTGTTTTGCTGTATCACAGCTTATCAGTACGGTTAGACATTTGCTTTTAGCCAGGATTGAAACCCGATCGATTTGACATCAGTTGGCTATTCTACCTCTGAGCTATGGGTGCTCTCTCTCTCTATACATATATATATATAGAGAGAGAGAGTGTGATGGGTAAATTGTTGCTATTTTATATTTTTAATTTTACGCATACATTGCCAGAAATTTGGGAACAGTATATTGCATTGCTTGGCATTCATGCTGGAAGTTCCAGTACAAACATTTCAGATGTTGGTATTAATTTGAGGATAGTGCAGAGGATTTGGAAAGAGTTAGATGAGTCTAATGGTGATTAGGAAGGTATGATAGATCAGAAAAATCATTTTGATAAAAAAGAGCTCCTTTGTCATTTAAATTACGCAAAAAATTTAAATAACACTGACATCTCATTTTAAGATATCTTCTATGTGCCACGCCCCTTCAGATCTCTATCCTTTGTAGCTCTTAACATTCCTCCTTTTATCCCACCCAACCTTGGCTCTGTCATCCATCTGCTCAAGTCCATTAAGTATGTCACACATTGCTTTCTCTTGCCTCTCCTTTCCTCTATTCATCCAGTGAGCATCAGATTCTCTAAGCCTTCCTTCCTCATTACATGTCCCAGAGACTTCAGCATTTTTTTCCTGATGTTAAATATCACTTACCTTTTCATGTCAATCTTTTCCAAAATTTTGTTGCTCACATGTCCCGTCCATTATTTACCAAAATTACACAAAAATATCTTAAAATACTAAAGAGTATATTTATTCAATAAAATTACCGTTTGCTTCAACCACGGCCTCCAGATGACTTTGTAATCTCTTGTAACTCTTCTGAACTGAACTCTTTATTAAATTTACAGGGGTAGACTGTACACAGATGACACAGTGCCAATAGTAAACATGAAAAGGAAAATAGAGGACCTTCTACAGGAGGTAGTGAGGGAATGTGAGAAGAAAGGATAAAACAAACTACAAGAAAACTGAATGCGTGGTCATCAGCAAAAAGAGAAGCTCAAAATGCCACCTACAGGTTGGCAATATTAAAATCAAGCAGGTGCAGAAATTTAAATACCTGGGAAGTGTTCTATCAAAGGAATGTGCAACACTGAGATTCGAAAGTGCATTGGCATAGCCAAGAACGTATTTCAAAACCTAAGTAGAGTATTGAGAAACAGGAACAATTCATTGGAAACAAAGAAGGATTGTTATGTGATATCTGTCCTTCTATATGACAGCGAATGCTGAACAATCTACCCAAAGATGAAGGAGAGACTCGAAACAACAGAAATGTGGTTCTACAGAAGGATGCTGAGAATACCATGGATGAAACGTGAGCAACAACAAGGTTTTGGAGAGGATGCAAATGAAAAGAAAATTTATACTTCATTAAGAGACAGCTTAAATTTCTAGGACATATAATAAGGAAAGAAGGCTTGGAGAATCTAATGCTCACAGGACAGATAGAGGGAAAGAGGCAGAAAAAAGCAACATGAGACATACTTGATGGGCTTGAGCAAGTGGATGACAGAGCAGGGTTTGTGAGAGATACCAAAAGGAAAAGTGTCAAAAGTGACAAGGGATAGCGGTTAAGTGGAAGTCCACGATTACCTACATCTTGAAAAGGTGCAGTACATGAAGAAGACTGTTCACATTCTATTTTCCATGTCTAGGCATATTGTCTAGTTCTCTTGTTTTTAATACTGTTTAGTTATTGCTCACCCTGAGTTGCAAGTACTCACTGCCCTACCCAAGGATTAACCTCACAATCACTATATCACCAAATTCACAAACCAACTCTTAAATCTAAACTATTGTCTCGTAGAAACAGACGTTAGATACACCTGAGGAAGGCCGAAAGTACAACGCTCGAAACGTTATGATAACAATAAAGATGAGGACAATAGTCCGAATCTAAATACTTCAAATAAAGATTCTTTTTGTTTGTTCTTTAGTGTTGAAAATAAAATGTGAAAAATTAACCAACGATGGTGTTAAAAATATTTCCAAGGAAATTCAGATACTAAATTTAATTTAGTATTTTTAGGGGAGATAAGATACGAGAACTTACCTTGTACAAACTATGTTTTTGTTTATGTTAATTTTAAACTTACACGACTACTCCATTAAACTAAAAAAAAATAAGTCAACACCTTTATTGAAGATATTTACCCTACTCCCCCACTGGAGCGAGATGTGACACAAAAGTTCGGTTATTTAACGTGGGGAGCCCGAACGCGTCTGAACGGGCGAAGGAACAAAAATTCCCCAGTCCTCGCAGCCCCCGGTCGCGCTGGCCCCGGTGACGAGCACCTGGTCCATCCCTCTGGTGCAATGGGGTGGCGCGGCCACGGGATACTGTTCCCCGGAACCGGGCATCTACGCAGTACTGAAACCACAAATTGTTTTCGGTTTTTCAATTCTTAGACTAAGTTAAAAATACATGTGTATTTATTTATTTTTTACAGGGACTTTATTGTCCATTGTTCACGACACAGTATGAAGAGAAAAAAAATAAAAATGTTTTATTGTTTTAGTTATAAAAAAAACATGCATTCAGAAATTCAGTATCACTAAGATGCGTGCTCAGTCGAAGTCGCTAACGGTACACAGGGAAAAATAGTTAAAAATCAAAATAAAACCTTATTTTATTTCAGATTTAGCAGGAAAAAAGTACTGTAAATATTAAAAAAAAAATGTACTCGTAATTTTTCAGTGCAATTTTGAAATTCATCCAGTTGCTTTTTGCAGTTCTTTTTAAAGACGTTTGAAACGAAAAATGTAAAGTTTATTTTATTGCGTGACTTTTTAAAAATTAGTTTTTTTCATTTTTACAGCTGTTATTTTTTTATATTTCAGAAGCCTTAAGGAAAAAGAATTTCGTGAATCAACAGTAAACAGTATCACTTAGACATCAATGCAATTATCTGTATCATTTTCCCCATTCTTTACTTAGTTTTTAATTAATTTTAAAATCAGAATAAAAATAACATTCAGCAGAAACACAAAGTGCAGTTAAATAAATATATGACAAATAAGAAAATAATTTTAAAAAAACATTAAAAAAACAAAATGAATTGAACTCAACAAAAAAGTGTCATTTTTTTATTGTTTTTATTTAATTTATTTACTTAGATTTTATAAAAGCTTATAGATTTTTAAAAAAATATGTTTTGTTATAAGCAGTTACAGATAATTTATTTTTAAATAATAAAAAAAATCAATACGAGCACCTAGTAAATGTTTGCTCTCCATAATTAAAATAATTACACTTGCTTTTTTTTTTTAAGTGGGAGTGACAGTAGAGAAGGCTACTGTCGTTGACCTATGGTCTTCTTCTTACTCTTCTTTACAGATTAAGCGCTGTGGTGTAGAAATAAAGTTTTCTTGTACATCATAGCGCTTGATCTGTTTAAGACCATTTAAATTTAATTTAATAAAATAAACATTTTTTCACCATTTTTTTTTAATAAAAAGAATTTTGATTTTTATAAAATCCAGTTAATATTATTAGTCCTTTAATTTTTAATAAATCTCAAAAACAGAAATATAGGATTTTTAAGAAATTTAAATTATTTTCATTTTTCTTAAAAATGAGCAATGGCAATGTTGTTATAGAAAAAAAAAATTAAAACTATTTTTATGGATTAACTTTTTAGACTACTATTATCTTTCAAATAAAAGTAAAACCAAAATTTAACTTCAAAGAAGATATTTAAATTAAATAATTTATTTTTAAAGTTTCTGACGATTTTTTTAAGTTGCAGCTGTCATACCAACAACCAACTTGAAGGGACATTGTAAATAATATGTAATTGTAATAATTGTAATATGTAAAAAAAAAAAACTATTAATTACTACATCATTTTCCGCAGTGATGATGGCCTGTCTGATTATCGCTTGAAAATAAATAGGTGTTTAAATTCCTGGCCTTTATCTTGACTCGAACACCGACCATTGGCGGAAAATATGCAACTCGCACCCACCCACCCACTGCACGAACTCCCGCCTTCTCTGTTGTCAGTGTCAAGACAAGACTTGTGTATGCATTCCAAAATATTTGTGTAATGAATGTACATTGTGTAAAAATAAATAAATAAATAAATCTTTAAAAGGCAACCGAGTCATCTCAGAAGATGAGCGCAACATGATCTTTTTTATAATTCAATTCTTTCATATTTGCTGCTCAAGTCAAAAAGCTACAAACCCAGTAAGAGTAAATTTTAAAAAAAAATACTTATTTGTGAATTACTGTAGTGTACCTAAATATTTGTCATTAATTGTAAGGATATTTATACTGTTTTCCTTTTTAAATGTTTTTTGCACAAATTGTGTCCATGCTGTGCGTAGATTTTTGATGTACTGTGATATACATTTTTTTTTTAACTTTTAGTTTTTTAGTTTGTTTGTTTTTTTTATTTCAAAATAGGCAAATTTACCAATACGCCTTCGTATTTGTTATGAAAAAAAATGGTGCAACATAATTTTAAAACTATCTCTGGTTTTAGTGCACTTTCGAAAAACAATTTAAAATGCACATTCATTTTTTTCACGGTTTTCACTTGAGATGAGGAAGGCCGAAGTACGCACTGGCTATCCGCTATATTGTGATTAAAAAAAAAAACGATCAAGGTACTCGTCCAAAAAAAGAAAAAACGTGTATACTACTAGTGTCGGTACGAATAAGATTCTTAAAACTTAAAAGGAAATGATTCTTAAAGATTATTTCCTTTTTTTAATTTCACATCACCCACTGCACAGTGTTTGTCTGGTTCGCTACTCATGAGGATGTGCATTTATGGTGCAGTGGATATCGGTTCGGAACGAAAAATCTGAGTGCCGAGTTCGAATTCCAGCTGAATTTGGGTGCTTAGGTACCTCCAGTAAAATTAAAATGAGAAAATGGTATTCGCTTAAAGATTAGCAAGACATATTGGGTTCGATAGCCTTGGTTGGCAACCTGTCTACCGTAAGTAATGGCAACCTACTGCGGGAAAATCTTCTCTACCCTGTCAGTTATGTCTCTTTCGAGACATGATCGCCCAAGCGTTTATCGCGTATAGCACTTCACTGACTGACGCTTATTTTACTAATTTTCTCCCCGGCAATATAAATTTGTTTCACGTTTATTAAACTTTTTTCCGACAGAATGTTTAAAACTGCAGGATTAATTCAAATTTAAAAATTCAATATTCATCAACATGACTTTTCCAGACAAGTACAAGTGTTCCACTTTTATTTTCTTATCATCTATGGTAATCTTTTTTAGTTTTATTGAACATTTATTTTCGTAATTCGAATTTTAACCATATCATTAGTTCACAATCGGCACCCCTGAACCAAATGTAGTCATGCGGAAAAATTTAGGCTTTGAAATTAAAATCACGTGTAGTAAAAAAAAAAAAAAGTAAGGAACGTTTCTTCACATTTAAAATATTGAAATTATATTTTCTTTTTAGTACTGAGCTGAGATTGATTAAAATTTCTTAGCCCCAAACACCAGATTTTTTTTTTTAATGAATCCAGCTAGCTAGATAACTTTAAGGTTGATTTATAATTTGACGCGTGAAGAAACTTCGGATTTATTATCATTTTAAAATAGAACATTAATTTTTTCGTTTATTTTTCAATATTTTTTTTTTTTAACACAAATGAGTAAGGAAAGGAAGTGAAGAGAAGGTTGATGATGAGTAAAAGGAACGGCAGCCGACAAAAAAGAATAAAAATATAAACAGATAGCTACATTTTCATTTATTTCCTTTTCAGCATGCCCTGAATTCCACGGCCTGTTTTGCAATTCATTCTTGCGAAAATCACTTCTTGTTAAAAAGTTCCACAAATCGATATTTCTCACTACTACTACGACGGCTGAACAAGGCGGGTGTTGCCGTGGCTCGTCTGATAAAAACGTCGGTTCGTTTTAAATCATTTTCGACACATTTTCGAACAAACAAAAAAAACTATTTAAGAGAAAAAAAATCAAAACTTGAATTGACAAGAATTGACTATTTTTTACCCATTTTTCTTCTATCAATTAATAATTTAAAACTGGCGATTAAATTTAAAACCCGTTTGCAATAAAAGAAAAAGGAAACACATTGTTCCGTTCCTTGTTGAACATCGTTGGCCAAGGCTCAGCTCAGAATCAAAGACGTCTGATTTTAAAAACGTGAGACAACTTGTTAGTTGATAAATAAATAAAAAATGATATTTATTTTCAACGGTAACATTTTCTTTTTACTTTTTTTGTTTGACTCTTGAACATCGGTGACGGTTTTAAAAAATAGCCACTGGAGGAAGAGGTTATGCGATGTTGGCTCATTTATTGAAAATGCCCGAAATATTGGACTTGACTTGAAGTAGAAATGCTTTTCATTTCATCTCTCGTAGTTAGGATGTGAACAAAGTATAAAATCTATGATTTTTTGATACACTGTTTGAGTGTTACACTGTACACTGTACAGTTGCAGTAATTTGACAACAACAGGGTTGTGGCTCATCAGGTAAAAAGGTCAGCTTTCATTTGATTTCTTTTAGCAGATATTTTCAATTCGAATCTAAAGGTGTCCCAGACTCTAAACATCTCAAAGCTGGGGAGATAAATATTACAGACCGTGTGTGTGTGTGTGTGTGGCGTAGGCCTAGAGAGAAAGATAAAAAAATGGTTTGGCATGGTTTCCAATATTTTTTAAATAATAATTCAGCAACATATTTTTAAAGAATATAAATGGATTTATTTTTAATCTGACATTTTTATTATTTCAAACATTATTGTTTAGTGGATACGTGTATTTGAAATAGAGGCCCCATTTTTATTTTTAAACTGTATTACAAATAACATTTTTTCCAATGCCCAGTGTCAACTAAATAAGAAATCATAACATTTGCAGTTTATAATTACACAAGGCTGAATCAATAATATTAATAATTTGCATATTGCAAACTGACCGTTTATTATATTATCAGATGATTGCATAACACATGAAACTCAGAGCTGTGTCATCAACATGGGACATTATGTATATTTGTTAATATATATATATATATATATATATATATATATATAAGCAACATTGAGCCTGGTCAGTACTTAGATGGGTGACCGCTTTGGAATACCAGGTGCTGTAAGCGTTTATTGACGGATGTGCGTTGTGGTACTCTTGGGAAAGATATTAATCCGTCCCTTCCCTCCAGTTATGGGTTAAATATCTGAAGTCTGCTGTTCATGCAATTCGTGGTGAACTTCTGCACCAATTGTTTGTTATCAGCAGTTCCAAAAAGTGTGGATGGTGCTACACAAGTCTTCATCACTTAAAACAATTCTCTGTGTGGCAGTCTGTGTTAGACACTCATACGTCAAAATCGATGGGAGAGTCCATAATAATATATATAATAATTCTGTTCATACTACATTGAATTTTTAGCTTGAAATGTAGTTATTAGCTGTCAATTTTGATCTGAAAAATTTAAAACTTACTAGTGAATTCAGTGAATGGACTAGAAAAATAAAATTACCTGTGCAAACTACAATTTGTAAATGATTTTTTCACCCTTACATGCTTGAGTAAAGTTGGTAGAGAGTCCAACACAATAATAAATGCATAAGAAAATTTTGAAAACTTTATTTTCACACACACACACGTTCTTCATTTGTAAACGAGTTATTACGCAACCTAGGTGAGTGGTGTCTTCAGGTGATTTACAATATTAGTTATTGCAAATTGCCTGAAGACACCACTTATGGTAGAAACCTATGTCGCATAATAACTTGTTTACAAATGAAGAATATTCAAAAGTTCTAAAATATAATTGCATTAAACACTTTTTAATACAAATATGTACTGGTCTAACTTTAATTTGACCAAAAACTAAGTAATTAAACAATTAATATATATATATATATATATATATATATATATTATGTAAAACTGCCAAATGTGTCCATATTACCATATTTTAAGAGATTAAAATGGAGTAAAACTTTGTGTGGAGCATCTGAATTAATTGTGAAAAAATTGGTACATGGGTAACAAAAGGTTGGCCACCTCTGAATTATGGAAATTCAAGCCAGTGGGTGAGATGGTTTCCTAGTCTTTGTTAAATCATTCATATCAAAGAAGGCACTCTGATATAAAACCTTGGTGTCAAGACTAGTTTCTTTGTTTTTTTGGGTTTTTTTGTTGATATGTACAATTGACCCTGTGCAATATATTTGTTTCCTTGTAAAAGGCTTCAAACACAGGAATTTCTAGTTAAAAGTATCATCACTTGGAGATCCATGTGTTTAAAGTGCAATAACAGGCCAGAGTAAAAAAAAAAGGCTTGCAAACTGGATGAGAGTTCATAATATGGCAGAAAGTGCAGCTTTCTTGATGAGCTAACAACAGCAATAACAATCAGCAGAATAGTACCATCAAATGTAATTGTAGAAACAAAGAAAATTGCTCACTTAATAAGATTGTTTAACCAATAATATAATATACAAAGCTACTGTAAGTAATAATACTAACACAGACAAAGATTTTATATAGCTGCTACAGAAAAAAAATCTAAAATAAAGATATAACCACAAAATGTCATTTGACAAAAAAAAATATGCCAACAACACAAGCATATCAAAATACATAAGAACATAAAAACAAAATATTTCAGGCATCACCCAATAAGAAGTAATGCTACCACTTTGGCATTTTGGAATAGGACAATATTATTCAACTTACTGATACTGGATTTTGGTGATTAGAGATTGGATTCCCAGATGGGATGTATTGTTACCATCAGAAATGATCAAAATTTGATATTAGTAAGTTCAATAATATTGTTCCTATTCAAAAATGCCAAAATGGTAACAATACCTCCTATCAGGTGATCCCATCAGTAATGACTGCTATCTAATAAGTGGAAGTTGAATAATATTATTGTCATTCAAAAATGCTAAATTACTCAGATTTTGGTCATTACTCTGATGGAATGACCTGAGTGAAGGTAATGTTATTTTTTTGCTTTTTCAAATGGACTGAGATAGATAATGGAAACAGAGAAATAAAGAGAGATATAGATAATGGTTATATATATATATATATATATATATATATATATATACATACGCACACACACACACACATACACACACACACACACACACTCAGCAAACAAGCAGTCACACCAAGCTATCCAGGTTCCAAGCATGAGGTGAGGTGTGTGTATATATATATATATATAGCCTTTGAGATTACACTTGCCCAATTGACTCAGTTGATTAAAAACTTAATTGGGTGATTAAAGTTTATTGCTTTACCATGAATGATTAAAAATCTCGCATTGAAATGTGTTCCTTCAAATATAGAAAAACCCAACACAACTTTTACAACCCAAAAGTATGCCATTGAAGATTCACAAGTTACTTAGAATGACCTACAATGAAATTATTGAACTCTTTGGTCTCACTTTTATCATCTTGGTCAGTGTAAACATTCATTTAATTAACACTTCCAGACTGCTTACAAAAAGTAAAAATGAACATTTGAAAAAAATAAAAAAAATACGCATACTTTTCAACTCTGCACCAGAAAGCAAATTGTACAAGTAATTTGTTTATACAAAATTATTGAGAAAATCATATTTATTTTTTTATCATGTATGAGATGGAGGTTGCAGTCAAACAGAAGAAAGAAACTATGAATTTAGGTACCTCCACACAATTGCCAAAAAAAACAAACAAAAAAACAGCGTATCATGATATTAAAAGGACTCAAACTTAATACAAAGTTTTATCATCAAAATATTTATGATATTATTAAGAGGAAAGATCAAACTTTGATATTATTTTAAAAAATTTTTAAATTATTTTCTAACACATTTGAAATTTTAATTAAAATTTCATTTTTGTTTTCTGTCAGCGATTCACGCTATGTTTACATAAGGCGACTATTAAGAAAATTGAGTCGGACGAGTAAAATGATTTTGGGGTAAATTTTTTCTTGCTCTCGACTGCTGGTCGAGTGATATCTTTTTCAAATCTCAAAGGCTGTATATATATATATATATATATATATATATATTTATTTTTCTTTAATCCAAAGTGGAAAAGTAGGAAGATAAATTCCAAGAACCTGATCCTAATTAATTTTTTTTTTCTTCATTTGGAATGGAACGATGTCGCTGAGGTGATGTGGAATCTCTATTAGAGATCTCATGTTGAAATGTGCATCTGACACCTTTGAATTTTGAAAAATTTTCTCTAATTTATATATATATATATATGACAGCTGGCCACTTGTATCTGAGGATGCCCGTCTACCAAGATGGTTAGCTAGTCCCTATTATAGACACCTGCTTTGAAACAATTGTGTTCGTTCAACACCTACAGAGTCAAACAGTGTTTTATACTACATCTATGCTGAGTGGACCATAGTTACAGTTTCTGGGAGAGAGCATGCTATATAGCGTGATCAACAGTCAGAACAAGGCCAGCACACTCAAACCTTCAGTCATGAGGACTTGTGACTTCCTGCCAGCACAACCATCAATGAATTTCAAAAGATTCCATTAACATAATTTTGCTCACAAGACTTAGGTCAACTCATGGTATGATTTTTAGGCACTTTCCAAAAATGTTACATGCTGTGATCACCTCCTCCTGATTGATAACATTAAGAAGTCACTCGTTAACAAATCAAGCATGGCGAGATTTGTACCTGAGTCTCATTGTCAGAAAATAAATACTCTAGCCACTTGGCCACACAGCTATAATATATATAAATATATCAGACATACCAACACCTCATTAACTAGATGCCTTCCATGTTGAATCAAAGTGCTATGAAAAAGCATTTATTAACCTATAATTTAACAGAACTCCTAAGGAAAATTCTAGTTGATAACACAAAAAATCCTTTTTAAATCACATAACTGTCAACATCTTACTATTAGAGAAGCCACATTGGTTAAGTGTTGTTCTCCCGCTATCAATCTGACACTGTCTAGTAGCAGAGATGTCGTGTTAAGTGTTTTCTACAAATAGAAGTGACCAGCACATCAACACGGTCATGTATAGCACCTAATTATTCTAAAGGGGAACTTTCACAAGAATCTTCACTCAGTAAACACCACTGTGCTGTACAACCCACGGACAATAAATATACAGAATATAACACCCTTGAGAATGGTTAAAGCACTGGCTGAAAGCTCTTGGGTCAATAACAACTACAGGCAATTCTTATATTCTTTAACTCCTGAAAAACAAAAAAAATGTTATAATAATAAAAAAGCTCAATAACAGATTGATTAACTCACCCTTGTTGACCTTATTCAATGAAAGATGTTTAAAAGAAAGGTTGTTGCCAAAATATATATATATAATATATATATTAGTCATCCACATACAAGCCTGTTTCGCTGTATCACAGCTCATCAGTGTGGCTAGACATATCCACTTGCTTCTGGCCGGGATTGAAACTTGACCGATATATATATATATATATATATATTCATCATTCACATACAAGCCTGTTTTGCTATATCATAGCTCATCAGTGTGGCTAGACATCCACTTGCTTCTGGCCGAGATTGAAACTTGACTGATTTAGTGTTAATCATCAGTGTCACCAACCCCTAAACCATAGGCGCATAGAATCAGAGAAGGGAAATTTTAGCGTGTTATATTTTAGAGTGTTATATTTTAGCAGTGTATACACATGCCAGTCACTGAAATATATATATATATATATATATATAAATGCAAACTTATCACTATACTTGCTTAAAAAAACCCTCGGTATTTATATGCAAAAGGAAAAAATGGTTGTAAAAAAAGAGCTAAGCACATGAACATCAGCCAAAGTGATTTGGACCAAGCCAGTACATAGCTCAAAGAAAAAAACCCGAGATGAGTAATCAATAACAAAAAAGTGCTCAATACTTAAGCAGAGCAGAATAAGTAAATTAACCTAGTGAGCCAACAAACCTACCAAGGTTTCACCTAAACGGATCTTCAGGGAAGGTTTATTGGCTTACTAGATTAATTTACTTGTATATATAATTTGTTTGTTTGAATATTATTTTTAATAGATACTCATATTTGAGTAGATACTCTGTTTTTAATTAAACAGTATATCTGATTTGATGTGTCTTAGACCACTCGACTACGAATGATTTCACAACCTAAGCAAAGCTAAATCAAGCCTTATAACCAATTTTTTTTATTTCTCATTAATACTCATTTCTGCCCTGAAAGTGAATCATAATATAAACAAATGTAAACAGACAATGTTAGGGAAAGTTCTGAAGATTAACAAAATGGATTAACAACCGACATATCTAATTTATTTGTTTGAACTTTATTTTTAATAGATACTCGTATTTGAGTAGATATTGTTTTTAATTAAACAGTATATTTATACATATTTGGCAAGATTCAAAGCTACAACCCCTAACAACATAGGGGAAACCAGCAATTGAAGTGGTCGAGCAGTCTATGATGAATCAGATCAATTGATGGCCTCCCCTATGTTGTTAGGAGTCACAAGTTCGAATCTTGTCAAATGACATTTTTCCAAAGAAAATTTCTCAAAAATACTAAGGCCAGAAGAGTTATATATATCATACAAACCTGGATAAAAGTGTTTTAAGATCTTTAAATAACTCCTCCCCAAATTTGAACATTTTTGTTTTATTTAAAAATTCCAGTCACACGTTTGTAAAAATTCTGCTTGTATATTTACAAAACATTGGAAAATCAGTAAAATGACCTGAAGTTACCAAAAAGTTGAAACCTAGGTTGTGGAAATAATTTATTTTCAAATGAAAAATACTCAAAAAGCTCTACAATATAAATGTAATGAGCACTTTGTAATACATCTGGGTACTGGTCTAATTTAATTATAACTAAAAACTAATTTTTTATATACATATATATATATATATATATATATATATATATATATATATATAGGTATGGATGTACATAAGTATATATATGTTTATACACATCAATTTTTAATTATTTTTTTTTTACTTTTATTTTCTTAATTCCTTTTAATTATAATTTTTTAATTATTAATTTTTATTTTTCATTCTTTAAAAGAAATATCCAATCGAACACTTTGTCTCCAATGTAAACAAACAAGTGCTGTCCCCTCCAATGGACCCAGAAACAAAATTTTTTTCCTCCCACAATTTTAGTATCCTACTCCAATTTTGGGTTTTGCTATTAACCAAACTAAATTATACATTTAATAAATAAAAATATTTACACACCTGATTTACAGTTTATAATGACCTTAACTTAAGGAGCACTAATAACTAAAATAATAATTCAAATCATTAAAAAAAAAACGTTCATTTCATAATATACACCTGATGATTGCATAATGCATGAAACTTTGAGTCATGCTTGAAACGTAGGGTATGTATATTTATTAATATATATATATATTGGCTAGAGTTCCAAAAGAAACAGATTGGAGTTAAATCCCAATAGATCCCATTAATATTACATATTAAAACTGATCCAGCCAGAGAGCTCAATGTAATTAAATTTATTTATTTACAAAGTCAATATTTATTACACAAAAAAATTGAAATCTTCCAGAATCAAATGGCCATTTTAATGAGTAAATTTAACACCCGTCTCATCAGCGAAGTCAAATTATTATGGGGAAACAAATATATTTGTTTGTGCAAAAAAAAAAAAAGAATAGTAGGTGGGGGAGGAAAATGAAAAAGGAAAAATGTGGAAGGTTCTTGTTGTTGGAACTAGTTAGTTTGCCACTTTGGTGACAATAGCGAAAAGAGATACAAAAAAATAAACTCTGAGTTCAATTTTTACCCAGGATTGAAACCTGACCGAATTGGCGTCAGTCGGCGATTCTACCTCTGAGGTACGGGCGCTCGATTGTGTTAAGTTGTGATGATGTTTAGTGCTAAGATTGCTGTTTTTCTAGTGGTTTACTGGTGGGAAGGCATTTTCAACAAGTAGGTTTTTTGTCATCTTATGAAGTCATTATATGCTCTCAACTCATTACAAAGAAGTTAAGCAGACGTCTACTTAAGCATGCTAAAGATATGTCAACACAAAAAGCAATTAACCATTTGCAAAACCACTCCCATGCAAAGATATTAAATTACACCAAGCACTATATAAATAAGAAAAAAATTGGGAAACAGCAGCAGGAGAAAAAGCCCTGAAGAGTGAAGACATCACAATATTCTCATGAAACTTCAAAGTTGGCATAACTCTGCTCAGTTAAGTGAGAAACTTCTCCACATTAATTATATATATATATATATATATATATATATATATATATATATATATATAAATGGACATTGAAGTCAACACTTACTGGTGACAGTCTTTTTCATGCTTATATGCAACAGTCATGCAAGATAGGCTGATGATTGCATATAAGCTTAAGCGAAAAGAGATACAAAAAATAAATTCTAAGCAGTTCAATTTCTAAGGAATTAATTTGATTTAATTATTAATCCAACATTATTTCTTAATACACATTTTAGTCAATATCCATGTTCAAGTACTACTGTTTAAAAAACAAAGCCTCTACCCAAACATGGATATTCACTAAAATAACATTTGGATAAATAATATATATATATTGTGTTAAGCTGTGATGATGTTTAGTGCTGTTTTTTTAGTTGTTTACTGGTAGGAAGACATTTTTGACAAGATTTTTTGTCATCTAATGAAGTCATTATTTACTCTCAACTGTCACCTCTGGATGTTAACTTCAATGTCTACTTTTGTATTTATAAAACTCTCCCTGATGTTGAGCACTTTAACATATCAATACAGGCTGGGATGGATAAATTGTTGTCTAAATTATTGAAAAAATGAAAATAACACTGACATCTCATTTTAACAGATATATTTACAAAAATTACTTAAAAATATCTTAAAATACTAAAGAGTAAATTTATTCAATAAAATTGCCATTGGCTTCAAACATGGCCTCCAGACGATTTTGGAATCTCCTGCATCTCTTCTGGATGGTCTCCTTGTTGGTGAAGGCTGTCATAATCCTTGCCTTCAGTTCATCTTTGGTGTTAGAAGATTTGTTGGTTTCTTGCTCAACTGCACCCCCACACAGAGTAAGGGGGGTTGCAGTCTGTGGAGTTGGAGTTGGGTGGCTAGATGTAAGGTGTGACATGGTTGCAGAAATTGTTGAACAGCCATAACAAGGTTTTCCTGCTTCTGTGGCATGATGCAGAATACTGTGCCAGACATAGGGTATTCCAGCAGCCACTCTCTTGACCCAGAGCAGCACTACCTTCTCAGGGCACTTGATGTAGGCCTTCGTGTTGAATCTGAGGCCCCCTTCAGGGAAGGTTAGATGAAACCTTGGTAGGTTCGTTGGCTCTTTAGGTTAGTTACTTTCTTTGTTTGCTCTGCTTGTGTATTGAGCGCTTTTTTGTTTTAAGTTACTTGTCTCTGGTTTTTTTCTTTGGGCTACGTACTTTGACTGATGTTCAAGTGCTTAGCTCTTTCTTTTTTTATTACCATTTTTTCCTTCCATGTATATACTCAGAGGGTTTTTTGAAACGAGTATAGTGATATATATATATATATTAGGACAGTTTAGGATGAAGTGAGAAAAATATTTTTTCATCCTTTAGGACTTCATCAGACTAAAGTGATTTTTGTGTTGATTTGATTACACTTGAGCATGAAGAAGACACTGTAATGTCTCTTCATGGCTCTCCACAATTTCCTGTCCTTTGTATCTCTTAATAAATTTTGTCATTTTGTTAACTCTCTTAAACTTTGTTCCAGCTATGGGTTAAATTGCAGAACAGATTTGATTCTATAGCCTTGGTTGGCAACCAGTTTACAGCAGAAAGTAATTGTCCATATGAGAATTGCACGCTTGTACCTACTGAAATTGGAGAGCTGAGTTCAAATTTCAGTCGAATTTGTTGCATTCACATATGTGCAAATACCCTTGGGAAAGGTATTAATCCATCTCTTCTCCCTCCAGCTATAGGTTAAATAGCAGGACTGATTGGGTTCTGTAGCCTTGGCTGGTAACTAGTCTACTGCAGAAAGTAATGTCAACCTACTGCGGTAAAATCTTTTGCCCAGTCAGTCATGTCTCTTTCGAGACATGATCGCCCAAGTGTGTATCATGCATGGTATTTAACTGACTGGTGTATTGATAGGGGAACAACAATCAATATGCCAAACTGCATAAAACGTTTTGACTGCGTATACAGCTCTTGCTCTATCTAGTGTTACAAGGATGCATTTATATATAAAAATAATATTAATAATGTCTAAAAAGTTGAAGTAAGGGATTCTATTGAGTCCTACTTGTTATTCCCAAAAAGTTTTAATTCATGAAGTAGTCGCAAAAATAAGGAAATTAGAAATAGAATGTTTGGAATGTACTAGAAGGTTCTAGAAAATTCCAGTAAAATTGAGAGAATTCGAAATGTTCTGGAAATATGCAAATTAGGTGTTAGCCCCTATTAAAAAATAGGTTTTGGACAGAGAGTAGTCAGTTGTTACCAGGGTTTGCTGACATTATCAACTCCAGCTTTGATTCAAGGATTTATATCCAGCCAAAAGAATTTATAAAAAGTTGCTGACCAACTAAAACCTGAAAGAGAACCTCCTGGAACAAAAAGGGTAAATACATATTTTTGACTCTTTCATTGACCAAACTAATAATTATTCTTTATCTACTCATTTAAGGAGTTCCCCAAAAGTATAGCACTTAACTTCTACGCCATCTTAATTGGGCAAAGATATTTGACACCTTACCTTACCCTTCTCTCCTCGTAACACTCACTCGCCAGTGGTAAACTCTGTTTCTTGTTTTGAATGCAACAAAAATTGTATATTTGTAAATATTTTATTTGGTGTGTTTTGTAAATTAAATATTTGTATGTGAATTAACTCTGAGTTTTGGTCAATCATTTTTTTTTTCTTTTGTTACACTTAACACGTAACACTAGGAAAACATACAATTTAAGCAACACAAAGAAGCTCTTTGAAAGAGCAAGGAGGGATGATATATCATTTCTCAAAAGTGTGGGTTTATACCAAGTAGTATAAACCTAACAAAAAAAAAAAAAAAAAAATGATATCTAAACCAACCAAAGTAGATGATATCATGTGATTTGAGGAAGAAATAAAAAGCAAGCTTAAATTATAAAATGGCATAAAAAGAAATAAATAGTTGATACCATATGATTCAGGAAAAAAATTTTTTATGAAATCTTTGAATGACTCAATTTCAAATGATTCAGGAGCAGTTGAGTTGTAAAACAAAAACAAGTTAAAAATGCACATCATAAAAAAGTAGGCTATTTTCAAGATTTTATATAGGTCATGTCCATATGTGGATCATGTCCATAATTAAATTGTGATTAGTGTGCTTGTCATTTGAAATTCTTTTTATAACCTTTATGTCAATAAAATAAATGATGTCTCCCTCACCATTGTCAAATAAGCACAAATATGAATGATCCCTCACTATTAAATCCATCAAAATAAATAATTGTCCAAATTTTCTTTAGTTTGAAATGAAAAATTTTAAATATTTTTACAGTACAAAATATAAGCAATCATTCGAAAATAACATTAAGAGAATTAAATAATCTTATACCTGAAATTCAGCCCAAATCTTCAAGTGGGGAGGCAGGTGAACAGGTGTTATTAAATAATATATTCATTTGATAGTAATTTGCATGCAAATACAAAAAAAAAAAAAATTTAACACCTTCCTCACTCACATCCAGTAACAAGATATTTTTTATGATCAATAATCATTCCATAATTTTTTGTGGTAAATGATTCAATACAATCTTTCAACTGCTCTTGCTGAAGGTAAGTCTGCATAATTTTAAAATCTTGAACCACATGATGTGTGATGTTTTAGCAGTTATTTCTTGATGCAGCATTTGCCTTTTGAAATTTAATTCTTTAAAGGTTTCAAGAGTATTTTCTAGGCTTGAAAGACAAGGCATTTTTTTATCTGCAAGGATTTCTGTAGTATACCCCAGTATTGAAAGACACACTTTCCCCCAGGCAAACAAGATATTCTTGCTGGCATATCAATAAATAAATGATTTCACATCGAAAAATAAATATGTGTTATTACTAAATGAAACTTTATTGTTTTAGTATTTTCATGGATAAAATATAATTTTTGTTATGTAACCAGCATTTGAATTATTGTATTTGAAACCATCTCAGGTATATAACAAGACATCTTCCCCTATATTAATGAGGAATGTTGGAACAAAATTATCATTTGGGGTGCATAGATTAAAAAGAATATCAGCTGTGGTAAGATATGAAGAGGGATGGGCTCTGCCAGGTCTATTTGCCTGCGACATGCTGCACATAAACGGATACTTCTCACTGGCTTTCAATCCAGATTTGTGGAGGGTTAGGGTCAGATGCTCAATTGTACAGCAACCCTACAGCCACACCCAGCCATAGGATTAGTGATGATGAAATATGTACCCTTCCTTACAAAATCTTGCACCATCAGAAGTTGCATTTTTAGCTGGCATGTCTAAATTTAGAATTAATCTTGACCTTTCATCTGTAGGAGTTGCAAAGAATTATGTAATGGTTTCTGATTGATTCATAGATTTTGAAACGGCAGTGAAATCTATTTTTTGTTCTTTTTGTAAAACCGAATGAGTAGATTAAAAAGAAAGCATTTTAGTTGTGTTTGGCCCATTTGCTTTGTTGTGGGAGCTGATATTGTCTAGCAATGGCTCGACAAAATGTATGTAAAGCACATGCAGATACGTCACAGATTTTCTGATAGTGAAAGTGATTTTCTTTTTTTGTTCAAATAAACCTTTGAAAATCTATCCTACATCTTTTGATCTTGAATATTACATTGTTTATAGAGCTTCACCTTATAACAGAGAAAACAGTCTGGTATAAGACAGTAATTTGAGATCCTGTCTATGGTTGCAAAAGAAATTGTATCAAATAACATTTGATATAATAAATACTAATAATAATTAATTCTTGTTTTTGTTGTTCTCTCTCTTTAATGGTTGTGCGTTGTTGTCCAATAAAAATCAGCTCAGAATGAGCCAAGTTTGAATTCCAGTTGAATTTGTTGCATTCACTTACGTGCAAATACTTTTTGGAAAGGTATTAATCAATCTCTTCTCCCTCCAGCTATGGGTTAAATAGCAGGATAAATTGGGTTCTTTACCCTTGGTTGGCAACTGGTCTACCACAAAAAATAATGGCAACCTACTGTAGGAAAATCTTCTGCCCTGTCAGTCATGTCTCTTTCAAGACATGATCACCCAAGCATGTATCATGTATGACTCTTAACTGACTGACTCCTTAATAGTTTTTTGTCATATTCTCTGACACTCAGTAACTCCTTGTGTCTTAGTGGCTTTATTACCTTGCTTGTGGTGAAATTATTCAAAATAATAAGAACCATCACAAATATTCTTGATATTTGTCATATCAGCAAGTGCCCCCTCTTCATGAATTTACTTGAGCTACTAGAGTGGCAACTAGGTCCTGCTCTTTTACAGTCAAAACAATCAAATGCAGCCATCACTTCTACTCTATCAGCCTCTTTTCTTGCACTTCTCACCTGTGGAACTCTCTTCCATATACATGTTTCCATGATAACTACAATCCCAAAAAGTTTAAATGCAATGTCAATTGACATCTCTTATTTCCTTGACTTCCATCTTTTCCCAGGCACTCTCTGTATCTTGTCCATCTCTCTTTTTGCTCTGTTTTTACATAACTCTCCTCACACCAGTACTCCCATCCTTCTCTTATCCATTCTCTGACACCCACTGTAGCCTGTCCCTCTTTTTCTTCACTCTCCTCATATGTAGCTCCCTGTGCACCAGTGGCAGTACTGCTTTGCTTGGAGTAAAATGATTATAAAAAAAGATGATAAACAAATTGTATGGACCAAAAAATGAAACATTTGTTTTAATAAGTTGGTAGTTTTGAGATCTAATTAAACATATTTAAATAATTTCATAAATGTTTTTTTGGATTTTTTCTTTTTTGCTCTGCTTGGCTAATTTATCATAATGTGAAATGTCAGATGATAACAATTGTTACTATGAATGCTGCAGGAAATAAAATAGTGGGAGATAGTAAATACCATGTTAGTGGGATGGGCTGGGCTGTTTTGTTCTACTGATGTAAGTTGGGAATGCACAGAGAAAATTTAGTCCAACATGAATTTATAAAAGATAAAGAATTTTCAACTGTTATTAATTTTTGACTTGTATTTTTATTTATCATAATTTTAGTAAGGCTGTCAATATACAAATGTAATTAGATCAGAAATAAATGTCAAGTTCTCAAACTCAAGCCACTCTTGCTAAATGAACTAGGAGTTTGGCTGAAGGTCAAATCTGACCTTTAAACCATTCTTTGTCGATCATTTTGGTAAGAGCAGCTGATGCATTTAACCATGTTTCTTTTTAATTCAGAAAAGGACATAAGTGGGGGTTTCACAGAGAGTTTATCCTTTAACATTTGTCTATATTTCTTAGATGAGGTATTATAATTATTTACATTGTTCGGACTGTTGAACTCATCTTTATTGCATTGCCATATTCATGACATTTCAGCCCTTGTAGGCTCTGACCTTCTTCTGGGGATTAGAATTTCAAACCATCCTCAAGAACACATGGCCCAGTGGATAAAAGCATTGGTTAGAATCAGTGACTGGACCCAAAATGTTGTGAGTTCAATACCTGGCTACAGCAGTGATGAACAAAAACTTTGAGAGTTGAGTTAAATGGCGAAAACTAAGACATGACTCATGGAACAAGAACACTCTACCTCAATGATCAAAATAAAGGGTTTGGTTGAAATTTCTCCTGAAGAAGTTTGGAGTTTAAAACTACCAAAACAATAATATGGCAATAAGGATGAGGACAACAGTCTGAATTATGTAAATAATGAGTTTGTCCTTTATTTATGCCTGCCCCAAAGGTTTCATTTTATTTTGAGTAGCACTACCCAGTCTGACAAGAATAATGCTACTTTGAGTAGCACAAACTTTCCCTTGAAGTACTGTTTAACAGTCAATGAGAAACTGTGAAAGATCAAATAAAAGGATTCAAATTGAAAGTGAATAATACAACTTGAACAAAGATGGCTGCTATCAGTTTTTTTTTTTTTGTTATATTTTACCTTTTGCTACATTGGAGTTGCAGCAAAATGGCTTGAGATTGTTCATTTTATTTAGATACTGGAATTAAATTTATTGAAATTAATAAAACTTTATTGATCTTGATATCACAGATGTATCAAAGGTCAATGTACTGGTATTCAGGTGGGGAGATATGCTGCTGACAGAGATATTCATATTTGGGATAAGAATGACCTTGAACAAAAATACTCAACATCCTCTACCAATTGTTCCAAGAAATAAGATTCAAAATAAACTTTTCTAAAACAGAAAATATAATCTGGAATTGGAATGAAAGCAATAATGGCAGATACTGTAAAAATTCAAGATGTGGACTTAGTAAATACTAAACACTTCAGATACTTTGGCATATATCTCAGTTATAATAAGACTAGCAGTATAGCCCGGCGTTGCTCGGGTGTAATGAAAAATTTAAAACTAATCCATGGTACTGGAGCCCAGACTCAGCCTAAGAATATTTGCGTGAAGTTTGGTGAGAATCGGATAAAAATTGTGGATTTGTATAAAGGACATACAGACAGATAAACAAACACACACACAAACATCTTGTCTTATATATATATATATATATATATATATATATATATATAAAATCGATTTTCTGCACTATTGTAAGAACTGCAACCTTGAAACTTCTGAATATCATTTCTTATGTCTTTGTCTATGTGTGTATCAAATTTGATTAAAATCAGACCACTCCTTCTATAACCCGATTTTTTTGATTATTGATTTTTGATATTTATTGAGGGTACCTCGACACAAAACCTAGCTAAGAACACTCGCAGACGCTTATAGTACAACTGTGTAAATTTTCAAGAAAATAGGTTCAGCCATTTCGGAGTCTATAGGTAACGGATACACACACACACAGACAAAGTTCCATTTATAAATAAGTTTAGATTAACCCGCTTATTTTGTCCATACACTTATTTTAAGTAGCAATACATCTTAGAAACAGGTTCATTTTTAACACTCACAAATATGACATTTATGAAAACGCATATAGTGTTTGATGACATTTTCTTTCTGCAAACTTACGAAAACTTTGCTTTGTTTTCTATATTCAGAGATGGGGTCCTTCCATAAATGCTCAAATACTGTTGTATTTGGTCTCAAATATTATTTACTGAAACTCAGGAAGATATGAAGATAAATAAGGAACAGAGATATGCACTAAATAAGAAAAGGTATACAACTAAATGTAAAGAGATAAAGAGATAGGCAGGTAGATGTGGGCACGCGAAGATAGGCAGGTAGATGTGGGCACGCGAAGATAGGCAGGTAGATGTGGGCACGCGAAGATAGGCAGGTAGATGTGGGCACGCGAAGATAGGCAGGTAGATGTGGGCACGCGAAGATAGGCAGGTAGATGTGGGCACGCGAAGATAGGCAGGTAGATGTGGGCACGCGAAGATAGGCAGGTAGATGTGGGCACGCGAAGATAGGCAGGTAGATGTGGGCACGCGAAGATAGGCAGGTAGATGTGGGCACGCGAAGATAGGCAGGTAGATGTGGGCACGCGAAGATAGGCAGGTAGATATGAATTGATTAAAATAATAAACAGATACAAAAATTGAAATAGATGTGAAAGAGTTAAAGAGAGAGACATAATTGAACAAAGAGAGAGAGATAGGGAGACAGATATAAACAGACAAAGAGAAAAACAGATATGAGAGAGGTAGAGACAGATATAAATAGAGAGAGAGGAGTATGAACAGAGAGGGAGAAACAGACGCTTCTCCCCCGAGCTATGGGTTAAATTGCAGAACAGATTGGATTCTATAGCCTTGGTTGGCAACCATTTTACAGCAGAAAGTAATAGCAATCTACTGCGGGAAATTATTCTACTCAGTCAGTCATGTCTCTTTCAAGACATGATTGCCCAAGTGTGTATCACGTATGGCCCTTAACTGAGTGACTGATATATATGAACAGAGACAGACAGACAGACAGACAGATATAAACATAGAGAGAGCGACAGATATAATCAGAGAGAGAGAGAGAGAGAGAGAGAGAGAGAGAGAGAGATATGAACAGAGAGAAAAAAGTCTTATATGAAGAAAATTAGGCACAAAAAGACAACAGAGAAGAAGAGAGTGAAATAAATATGAAAGGAGGAAACAGAGAGAGAAGATAGACAGACAGATAAGAAGAGCATGAATTAGATATGAAAGGATGAAACATTATATATATATATACACACACAGATGTGAACAGAGAGAGAAAATGACAGACAGATATGAACAGAGAAAGAGAGAGAGGTAGATAGAGTGAAATGGATATGAAAGGATGAAATATATATATATATATATATATATACACACACAGAGTCAGACCGGTGTGAACAGACAGAAAGCAACAGACAGATATGAACATAGAAAGAGACAGGCATGAACAGATAAAGAGAGAGAGAGAGGTCGATAGGAAGAGAGTGAAATAGATATGAAAAGATTAAAAAAGATAGACATATATAAACTGATGACAAACTGAAGAGATTAAAAAAAATATACACTCGAATAGATATCAATCAATTCAACATTTTATATCAATAAAGCAAAAATTTTCTTTTACAGTATGGCCATTAAAACTTTGCAGACCCAAAGTTCCAGTTTGTATTTGTTGGAGATGACCAAAAATTCAACATGAAATGGATTAGTTATATTTGCGATTGATTCAAAACTACTAGGACTACTACTTTCAATACTATTACAACTACTACTAACTACCAATATTTTTATTTGATCTTTTGTGTGTTTTTATCCAATGAAGAAATCTTACAGTTCTTTTGTTACCTGTTAATATTGAAATTATATACATACATTGAAGTTAGCCCAGGAATACTTGAACACATCCAATAATGAATGAGATATTATTCCAGAATGCATGAGTTTTGTTCTGATCTACAACAAAGAACAATGGACTAAAAAGATTTTCAATAGTTACTTTGACATCTCATTGGGATCATTAGATTTTGCTTAAGCCTCTGACTTAGTGTGATTGTTTATTTTATATAATATAGGTGCCTATGACTGCGTTAATACCAATAGTATTGGATTATATAGAGATGATGGCTTATTGTTTAAGGATTCTACAAAAATTAAAATAGTCCGTATTAGAAAAATGATCCATAAAAAACTAAAGAGGTTCAGGTTCAGTCTTAAAGTCAAAATAACTATCAGTATTAAACAAGTAGAGTTTTTGGATGTTACCCTAGACCTTAACAATAATTCTTTTCAACCTTTAGTGAAAGTTCATTCTAACCTGGTATACATACATTCTAATTCTAACCATACCCCATCAGTCATTAAGCATATACCCTCTTCAATTGAATGTAGAATTGCTAACTCAAAAGCAAAGTAATTTTCAATAAACATAGTCAATTCTATAATTCTACCCTTAGAAATAGTGGTTATAAAGCTACTACTATCAAATTCAGAAATCCCATTAATAATGACCATAATAAAAGATCAAGGAAGATCATTTGGTTTACTCCCCACTTTCAATTTGATGGTTAAAATTAAATTAGGACAAAAATTCTTAAATCTTAAACATTTTCCCAAAACTAATCTCATTCATAAAATATTTAATAATAGTCTTAAAATAAGCTATTGTTGTGTGAATAACCCCAAAAAAATAAATAAAAAAAAAACATGATAATAAAGTTTTCAACAAGTATAAAAATTAAAAAAACTTGATGTATTGCAATGATGCAATAAATAATACTAAGTATAATAAAACTAGTGGATGTAGGAATTCTAATGATTGTCCACTACAAACAAAAAAAATTGTTTAGCTAGTTTCCTAGTTTATCTTTGTACTATTTCTACACTTAAAAATCCTAGTATTAAAAAATTTTATATTGCAATACAAAAAGCTCATTGGTACCAGCATGTACTATCTCAATAATAGTACTTATAAATATAGTACTTCATTATCCAAGTATTTTGGCAGTTTAAAAAAATAAAATGAAACTTGTGTTAAATGGAAATTAATTAGAATGGCACAAACTTGTAATTCCCTACCTGCATAATCTTATCTTTTTTTAATGAGAAACTAGAAATCATCAGATTTAAAGACAGGAGTAACCTGTTAAACCAAAGGACTGAACTCACTGTTAATTGTAAACAGAGTTTACCATTTACCTTGCAATATGGGTAGTAATATTATGAATGACTATAGACTGTTATCACTGATGTCAATTATTATTTACCCTTATTTGCTAGGTATTTAATCTAGCATAGATTGTCAAGTTAATATTGAATAGTTGTAATTTCCTTAGGCATTAATTTCACATGGACTCTGAATTTGTGTGCTTATATATTTAATTATATTTATGTATTGAAATATGTCTTGACATCTATATAACCATCTTTCCTGCTCATCTTATCTGAATTCAGACTTCCATGCATTCAATATATGTAGCGTTCATACATACTTCCTACATCAGCATTGAATTTAACGGATAAATTGACACATCACTAAAAACAATAGTTAAAAATGTGTATGTATATGTGTTTGTATGCCTATGTGTGTGTGTGTGTGTGTGTGTGTGTGTGTGTGTGTGTGTGTGTATGTATGTGCATATTATATATGTATGTATGTATGTGTCTGTTCCAGTTTGTTCTATCTTTGAATAACTTTGTAATACTTTAAACATGATGCTCAGTTAAGTTTAGGGTTTGAAATTAATTTGTAATAAATTTTTTTTAAAGTGAAATTAATAATCAATTAGTAATGCTGATTTCTATTTTAATTTAACATTAACATCAATACACCAATAAATTGCTTTTTAGAGTATGTTGCTACATTTTTGAAATCACCATTTACTTGTATTTTGATTGGTCATCACAGACTATGTAACAATGTCTCTCATATTGTGGAGGTTTGGTTAGTTTTGAACTTTTTAAAACTCTTTATCTTGCAATCAACACCATCACTTGAGAAGACATAAGAAATGTTGAAATGAAATAGATACTTTGTCATGATGTTATAACATACCTTTGTTATAAATTTTGAATAAATATTATTTGCTCTATTCTGTATTGAGCACTCTTAAGAATAGTGTTTTTTTATATTGGAATTTTATTCCATTCATACCAACTCTATACACACACACACATATATATATAATATCTTTTTATAAATAAAAACATTTGATATACAGGCTAAGATCAAATTCTCTTGGTAAATTTTATATTTCTTACGTGATGTTGTGGGTAGCAATCTCTGGAGACAACTTGTTAACCGATTTTTTTTATTGCCTTAAGTGAAGTCACAGAGCATATTTGACCATTTTTCAAGAACTGTTGATTCCAATGCACTGTAGGAGAGTTTTTAAAGCTTCAGATCTTGAACAAAATGACAGGTTTTACATTTAAAAAAATTTCTGAATGATATATTTGGTGGATTATAGATGAAATGCAGATTGTGCAAGGTAAGGCTTCCTCAAAGTTCAGCATTGATGTCTTTTGCAAATTTGATCTGGGGTTGGTCAGATTTAGCTATAAAAGATGGAGGAATTAAAACCAGCTATAGAAGATTTGAATTTAAACTGTCTACCAAGAAGTGGATGTGCATGTTTCTCATTATTTTTGGGGTGCCATGATGTAGAGTAATTCCATTACATGGCAACCCTCAGGGTAATGGGGATTACTTGGCAGTATCCATTTATTCTACAAAAACATATAACAAATTGTACTGGGTTACATCATACCATCAGCAAAGAATGAAAAGTGTCCAAGATGTATAGACCTACTGTTTATCCATAGATGGGAGGGGGAAAAGTAAATTAATACCTATCCTATGGGTACGAGTAGAAAATCTTTGTAAACTGCCCTTGTCAGTATTTGAAGTTGTTTTGCCGATTTCATTTGCCGTGCTGATAACTATTTGAGCATTTGTATCTTCTGTATGGAAGAAAGTGTTTAAAAAAAACTGGGCAGACTGGGCCTTCTAGTCTTACTTGGTAACCAATCTAAGAAAAAGAAAACTAATTTAAAACCATTCAGAAAAAATGGCTTCACTCTCTTTCTAAAGAACAATGCTGGTAATGTTCACTTCACATATAACAAAGAAGCTGTGGAGGGCCATGATCCCCTACATTCTCATGCCAGATAATTAAAAAGAATGAACCAGTCTCTAGTTTAAAAAAAAAGGTGCTGAAATCTTTGGCACACATCTATTAATTATGGTATAGTTTGTTGAAAGAATAATTTATTTCTGACACTCCATCTCTACAGATGTTTTTTTATCGTTTGAATTCAAGCAAAGGTGATAATGCCACTGAGGGTCAAGAGGCTATTAGAAGTGAAAGATAAAGAAAAGACTTTAGAAGAAACCAGAAACCCAATTCTAATCAGGGAACTACTCTTATTCAAAAGACCAAGGAAAAGTGTGAACTGGACTGGACTACTTTTATTAAAGAGAAAAAAACATTAGTGAGCAAAATTTCAGAATTCAAGTAGAGACATTAGAAGTATAGATATGAAGTAGATTTTAAAACAAACTGAAAATCTTATACTAAACAGGAAACAAGGGATAAACCTCTGCTTGGAATAAATATCCCAGGGTTGATTTGATCACTTTTAATACCAGTCATTGCTTTAAACCTAATTTGGGGTTTAGCAATATTTTGAACCACCAGCACTATAAAATCTTTCTTCTGTTTTCGCAGTGATTCTATATTAATATTTATAAAATCCATGATAGTCAGTTCCAATGAGACATTGTGAAGAATTGAATACCTGAACTAGTATATAATTATTTGGCACACAAAATAATATTGTTAAATTATTGTTTGTATTATTTTAATCATAGTTGCTGAATTTTGTTTTTGGGGCCAAGTGTATAAACAATATTCACTTAAAATTAGAAATAATTTGTTATGTAATGTAATGAAAATGTAATACATTATGTAATTAAAATGTAATTATGCAAATTAATTAATCTTAACTGATAAATGAAATAAAATAATAATCAAATTTTATAAGTGAAATTAAACACTTGGAACTGGTATATTTTTTGAGTGTCATCATATATTGTACATCATTTTATCAATTATCTTACAAGTCTACTGTTCAGACATGCATTAAAAATGGCTGTCATACTTGGTATAGTGTTTCTGCTATGCAGAGATGCTTGTTAAAATATAATGAAGAATCTTGGTATGTAGACTTTACAAATTAAAATGCAATGTCAATAGATATTTTCTATTTTCTTAAATCCTGTTTTTATATTGTTCCCTCTCCTTAATGTTTTCTTTTCTGACCTGGCATCTCAGCTTCAGTCAATTTCCCCACCCCCATAACACAGCTCCCCTGCTTCTTTTCTATAAATACTTTCATGGTAATTATTTTAGAGAGCTTTTCTCTATTGTACATATAGTAACTAATTAATACTTTGTATAGACTGTGAGGTATTATGGTGGTTGTAGTAAGAATGATAAATAAAACTGTATTGCTTTGGGGGAAGGAATACTGTAGAATGTTTGGGTCAGTAATTGTGGCTAGCTAAATTTAAGATAAGACAGATTGAAGACAAGCCTTCCTCTACCCACACCCCTTTTGGACTTCTACATTTTTATATTTTCAAAATAAGTATTACTTTCCACTATGGGACTTAATGAATTTAAATACATTTCTAACTTGGCGGCAAGGTCTCATCATCTTATAGTTGAAATGGTTAGGTGTAACCATAAGTTCTATACTAAGTTCTATAGACAGTGTCTTTTCTCACATTTCTCACTTTAAAAAGTTTCACCTTCTTGTTTCACAGTCAACTTTAATTCTCAAAAATTTAAATGCAATGTCAATTGTTATTTTTTTATTGTTCTCTTTCCTTTTATTCTTTTTTTCTTTTATTCTTTTTTTATTGTTCTCTTTCCTTTTATTGTTCTCTTTTCCTTTTTTTTCCTGACATTTCCTTTTTCTCATATTCTCTCACACTCAGTAACTCCTTGCATCTTAGTGGCTTTATTTCCTTGCTTAGGTTAAATGATTAAAAAAATAACCTGATTTCATTGTCTTGAATTATTATCTGATTCTACAGTAGTCAGGAGATGGGACAAAGACATTTTTTACAAGATATCCTGTTAGCCACTCCCAAGTTATTGATGTTGATTTAGATCCTTTGAAAGTTAAAACATAAACAGTATTACTATATTCATGAATGTGAAGGTAGTGTGATGGTTAACAGCATAGAATGTGGAGTTCAAATTCTTTCAGAATCTGTTATGTTCCCTTTTGCACTAATACCTTTTGGAAGTATATGAATCCATCTCCTCTCCCACCAGTTATTGATTAAATAGCAGGGTAGACCATGCTATTTAGCTTTGGTTGACAATCAGTCAAGAAGGGGGAATCTCTGGATTCAAAACCACACATTCCACACTGCCAAGAAATCAAGGCAATTAACAGATAATAAATAGAAGCTGTGGAGGTGCATGATCATCAACATCTTGAAGAAATATAACATTTTAAAAAATGTCATATTTATGCTTTTACTATATTCTGCATGGTTATTTGCACATAACAAATGAAAATTAAATCAATTTTGTGACAAATAAAAAATTTGAGAAGTTACATTTGGACTATTACCAAGGGTATTATCGATGAACTTGTGGTAGGTAATATTTTTTTTTTTTAATCACAATTAAATTAAAAAAAAAATGAACAAAAAAGAAAGTGAAAAGATTGGAAAAGAGAAAGCCAGAAACCACATCCTAAACAGAGAACAAGGGATGAGTCTCTACACCTGTTCAATAGATGTGGGTGGAGTGTGAACCGGGCGATAGTTCAGTCTATCTACTCCAATTGAAAAAAAAAATTAACAGAAGAGAAAAGTGGAAAGATTGGAAAAGAGAAAGCTGGAAACCACATCCCAAACAGGGAACAAGGGATGAACCTCTACACCTGTTCAATAGACATGGGTGGAGTGTGAACCGGGTGATAGTTCAGTCTATCGCCCCAACTAATGATAGCTGTGATATTTTTATGCAATATTACATTGTTATATCTTGTCAGCTGTCCCAGAAAACCATTACTTTCACTGCCTTCATAAAATCTATGATTTGTATGGAATTTCACCAAAGTTAAGCAACATTGAGCCTGGTCATTACTTAGATGGGTGACTACTTGGGAATACCAGGTGTTATAAGCGTTTAGTGACGGATGTGCGTTGTGGTGCAATGGATGTTGGCTTGGAAAGAGAAATCGGTGAGCCGAGTTCAAATTCCAGTTGAGTACCTTGCATTCACTTAAGCACTGGTATCCTTGGGAAAGGTATTAATCCATCACTTCCCTCCAGTTATGGATTAAATAACAGGATGGGACCTGGAAGGCAACCCATCCAGTGTTAGTGTCACAATAAAAACACCTTTGGTAGCCCTGGCGAATTACCTGATTCTCTACCCAAATACAATTCAGAACAAAATTCTGATACATGAGAGGCTGCTGACCCGCTTCCAAAAATAATTATTCTGATGTTTGGTTGTTAAAATACTAATTTTGGAAGTGGGTTGGGTCCGAGAACATTTCAGTAACCCTTGCAGCTTGCCAGCATTCCATTTGTAGACCCTCAGTCCATTTAGATGCTCTGAACTTAAAGTTTATGAAATATTGTCATCATTATTCTTTTGCTATCTTGTGCAGGTCGTGTTTAAGTGAGACCAACAAGGAAAGAAACACCAGTTTATGAGAAACAAAAAGAAATGTTAGGCTTAAATTGTCTCAAAAGGGAGAATTGAATGGGATATTTATTGCCCTTATATCCTTGCAGACCCTCTGATGGACTATCTACAAAGGTGGTATCAATGGTGTATAAGAGTTTCTTAACCACTTGAGATTGAGACATTTTTTGTGTAAATTAAATAAAAATTGCTGTGAGATAATCACCACTTTCATTGCTTTTGTCAATAGCTATGAATCACTATCCAATTCACTGCCAAGAGTAAGAAGACCCAGGACAAATTTCTGGTAAGATATCTTGTCAGCCACTCCTATGTGGTAAGTACATGCAATCCAGTTAAAACTGAAATTAATCTGTGGCAGCCAAATTGAATTAACATCTGGAGAAGAGTCTATGAACAACAAACATATACAATAATGCAATTAAAAAATGTATATAACAATCCAAGTCAATAATAATTGATCATTTGAGAATTGGCCTTTGATATGTCCAATTTGTTACTAAATGGCTTTATATCTGGGAAAATTCCCTAGTTTTCTTAAATCATCTACATTTTTAATGGGTACTCCAGAAGTTGTTCTGTTTAAAGGCTGCAACTTCCTTAAGTCAGAGGGGGATTCAAACTTAATTTGTTGGTAATTCCATTTTTGGATTTTGAATTTCCAGTATCAATTCTGTCCAGATGAATATTTCTATTTACCAGTTAGAGAAATATTTATCTGACTTTGATATGGCTGATCAGTTCTATAAATAAGACTTCAAGCATATTGTTTTCAGTGAATTATAAAAGTTTCTTATCCTAAGTTTATAAGCAGTTAACCTCTCAACCTATGCTTCTTCAATGAGTTTACAAAACCTTTTGGTGGGTAACTTATTTATTCTGCTTTGAACTACAGGATACTGAACTGGAAACCCCTGACCATGAGGAGCTAAGCAAAGGTGGCATGGGAAATCCCCTGGACCACAGGTAATTATTCTCCCAGGTTCCATGTAAATGTGATGAATTTGAATAGGATGAAGAAGCAGGTGATGCCTGTGGTCTTACAGGTGGGTTTACCTGGGAATCTCTGTTTTGTTGTCCAGATCCATTGTTTTTGATGAGTGGTTTAATTTGAGGGCTGCATTCTTTATCACTGTTATCATGTCCTGGCATATTTATTCCAAGCTGAGTGTTACCCCTTCGTCCAGAAAGAGACAGGGGTTTTACAAAAACTTGTTCTCCGTGTGGACCAGTACCAATGGCTGTGGCAGCAACTGCAGCTGGACATTTGTGATTTGTGAAATTTGGGCGTTGTGTGAAGGACTTCCCACAATGATCACAAGAAAATGGTTTCTCACCGGTGTGTTTACGGAGGTGTGTTTTCAAGTTACCCTGCTGTGAAAACTTCTCATTGCAGAAGTCACACTGGAATGGCTTCTCTCCAGTGTGTATACGCTCATGGTTTTTCAAGAAAAACTTGTTACAGAATGCTTTCTTGCAGAAACTGCAGTAAAAGAGCTCCCCAGAATGCAGCCGTTTATGGTCATTAAGGTTATTTCGCTGGCTAAAAGATTTGCCACAGTCATCACAATGGAATGGCCGCTCACCGGTGTGCTTCCTAAGATGGAGTTTCAGATTGCCTCTTTGTGCAAAACTCTTTTTACAGAATGTGCACTGGAATGGTTTTTCTCCTGTGTGTATCCGTTCATGATTTTTCAAAAAGAACTGATTGGAGAAACCTTTTTTACAATAGCTACAGTAATATGTCTCCCCTGCATGGCTCTGTTCATGAATTTTCAGGAAAAACTGGTTTGTAAAGGCTTTGTTGCAAACAATGCAGAAGAAAAGGTCTCCATTGTGTAGACGTTTATGATCAATCAGGCAGTTTTTCTGGGCAAAACCCTTTCCACACACTTCACAAACATGTGGTTTTTCTCCTGTGTGTGTGCGTAGATGAAGCTTCAGATTTCCTCGCTGTGCAAATGCCTTGTTACAAAAATGACAAATAAATGGCTTTTCACCAGTATGAGTACGCTCATGATTTCGTAAAAAGAACTGATTTGGGAATCCTTTCTTGCAATAACTACAGTAGAACATCTCTCCTGAATGGGTCTGCTCATGAATTTTCAAAAAGAACTGGTTGCAGAAAGCCTTCTTGCATATAGTACAGTAGTAAAGCTCTCCTGTGTGGAAACGTTTATGATCATTCAGGCTATTCCTCTGTGTGAATGCCTTTCCACAGGTATCACAAACAAATGGTTTCTCGCCAGTGTGTATGCGCAGGTGAGTACGATAATTTCCACTCTGGGCAAAGGCTTTTCCACAGAATTGACAGTGAAATGGTTTCTCTCCTGTGTGAGACCGCTCATGATTGCGCAAGAAGAACTGATTTGAAAACCCCTTCTTGCAATAGCTGCAAAAAAAATTCGCTTCACTCTGCCCAGAGGTTGTGTGACTTTGCTCATGGATTTTCAAAAAGAACTGATTTGTGAATGCCTTCTTGCACACAATGCAAAAGAAGAGTTCGCCAGTGTGTAGTCGCTTGTGGTCATTGAGGCAGTTTTTCTGAGTAAATGATTTATCACAGACATCACACTGAAATGGCTTCTCACCAGTATGTATGCGGATGTGAGTTTTTAGGTTTCCCCTTTGAGAAAATTTCTTGTTGCAAAACGTACATTCAAATGGTTTCTCACCTGTGTGTGTTCGCAGGTGGTTTCGTAAGAAGAACTGGTTTGCAAAGGGCTTTTTGCAATAGCTGCAGTAATACAGATCTCCACTGTGTAAGCGTTTGTGATCATTGAGGCAGTTTTTCTGTGAAAAACTTTTGCCGCACACCTCACATGTGAAAGGTTTTTCTCCAGAGTGTGTGCGAAAGTGTAGTTTCAAGTTGGCATGGTGAGAAAAACTTTTGTTGCAGATTGAGCACTGGTAAGGTTTTTCAACAGCTGAATTGTTTATATTTTGTGTCATTTGCAAACATTGCTGATATTGGTTATTCTGCTGACTTGGTGTTTGAATATTGTTAGTAGTATTGTTGTTGTTACTGGTGGTGGGGGTGGTGGTGCTGGTAGTGGTGGTATTATTACTATTATTATTATTATTATTATTGTGTTGCTGTTGATTGCTTAATAGTGGGCAGACATGATTTTTTAAGTCAATGAACAATACAAATTGCTTGTGACAAGTTAGGCAGCCAAATTGTTTACCCCCAATTGATGGAACTTGGTGTGTTTTTTCATGGTTTCTCAAAAAGAACTGGCTAGAAAAAATCTTCTTGCATATGCCACACGGATATGTTTTCTCCATGACGGGGATGCCAATGGTTGTATTGTTTCCAACATGATTGTTAAGTGTCACCCGTTGGGAAGAGAAGTCCTTTCTTCCGATGCCACCTACATTAGCAGATTCACCACTATGGGAATCAGTAGAGCTTTTTTGGCTGAAATCCTTGCGAGCAATATCCTGCCGAAATGCTTTGCCACCAGTAGATGCTGTTTTCATGTGGCTGTTTTGATAAATTGACTGATTTTGACCACTTGACTGACCAACCCCAGATGGGTAAGAAGACTGGACAGGATACATAGCTGGTTGTGATGGCCGGTGGTCAGTGTTTTTGCGCACACAAACCATGGAAATAAGGGAGAAAGAGAAAGTGGACAAAGAATAAGAGACTAGAAAAGAGGTGAGATTAAATAAGAAAATTAAAATGGAGAAAAAAATAGATTTGTAAAGATATATTAATTTAAAATTATTTCTGTTTTAGTTCAGTTATTATGTTAGTATTATCTATACATTTGATTTTGTTGGAATTATTTTGTTTTATATAATACTAAATAAATTTATATGAATTTATATGATGTATATTTCATCACATTAAGAAAAAGAATTACTGCTTATACTTACTGAAAAATATAGGGACAGTTCTTATAAAGGTGAAATTTTAACACATTGACTGCCAACCCAAAGTCAGTATAGGGTCGTGTGTGTGTGTAGAAAGGGATTCACTATTTTAAAAAAATATTTTGTAAAAGAATGTCAGATAATTTTAAAAATTTTTAGTGCTAATACTTTTCAAGAAAATGACTTAAATTTTTTTCACGGTCTCAGAAGCCATTTTACCAACAAGTAGTGATGGCTACTTTCTTACGTACATAAGATATTTTTTCGGATTTTTCAAATATATGTAAAATACATTTTTTCTAACAATTAGATGTTTCATACTAAATCAAGAAGCATTATCATGTGCCATAAATGTGATTTTCCTTTATTCTATAATTAGGATCACATCATCAAATTTTGGTGGTAAAATTAATTCTGCAATTATTACTAAAATTTTAGTTAAATCAATTTTTTTCCTTGAGCTTTGATTTCTTTTTTATACCTATTGAACAGTTGCAAAAAATTTGAGTAGACATTAAAAGATGCAAAGTGCTATATGCATCTTACCAAAAATTTCTCAGGAAGCCACAGACATTGCTTTCTATACAAATAGTCAAAAAGCATCTCCAACATTTGCTGAAGCAACTTAAAATGAAAATATAAGTGTCACCAGGATCTGGAGACACGGTGAAAACAGAAATGCCATGTCACCAATATCTGGTGACATGGCAGTCAATGTGTTAAAGAAATTTTGGATGGAACAGTGATTATACATAGATAAATTACAAATAAAAAGAATATATATAGTATATTTGATATTTATATTTTTATGTTTGTAATGTGTCTACTTTTTTTTTAGTTTTCTTTCTTTTTTCTTTAAGATATGAAATGGAATTTAATTTAAAAAGACAAAAACCATTAAAAATATTTTTAAAATTTAAAAGTTGTGAGTAATGTGTTTTTTTAATTTCTGTATTTTTAAAAAATGTTTGATGGTGGGGGAGGGAATTTTGTAAATAATAATTCAAAGTTTTGTTTTTTTCTTCTGAATTTTTCTCAGATTTGAAAAAAGAATGTACCTGTGAAAAGAAACAATTTTATCATAAATATCTTTTCAAACCAGAAAAGAAAATATCTAGGAGACAATGAAAACAAGGAAAATAGTAGGCAAGATCTCTAAGGCTCCAAATTTAGCATATTACAATGTATGTATACCTATTAATTCTTTTTACCTTTTGAGGTCTTGTTAGAAAATTTTGAGGTCAAAATTTTTCAAGTTTCAAAGAAAGTTAATTGTTTTTCTCTGGGGCTCCAGCATAAGATACAGACTAAGTCCATGAAATAAAAATAGAATTTGGATTCTTGTAAAATCCTAGATTGAGTCCAACAATTAAGTATCAAACAAAACCAATTTCTCCTTGAATAAACTGAGTTGTATGTTGATCTGCTTTTAGGTGTAAACAACCAAAATGAATGTTTCTAAAATCCCCAATGCCAAAATTCATGCCTTCAAACTGGTTAATCAAGTTTAAATTTAGCTTGGATGTGCAAATTTTGATGCAGCAGACAAATCAATGATTGTGGGCCATTGTTTTATTCAATATAATTTTCTTTTGGAGAGATGACTCATCTGAAAAAAAAAAAAAATTAAAATATCAGCAAAAGAAAATAAATAGAAAATAAGTACATTAATAAAAGAATAATGTCCCATAATAAAATAATACATTATTAAAAAAATAATGCCCTATACTAATATCAAAAGAAAAGCATAATATCCCATAATAATCCACCCTGTTATAATAAAGGCTGTTGTATATATATATATATATATAGTAATTATTATTATAATAATTGCATACTGCAACTTGATAGATATAAAGTTTTGGTGCTAAAACAGCATCATCAGGCATTAAAAACACCCATTTTATTGTTTGATGATGATGTTTTAGCACCAAAACTTTATAGCTATCAAGATGCAGTTTGTCATTATTATAATAATGGTCATATATTTACACTCTACTTTTGTATTGAGCACTTTTAAAGTAAATATCTAACTGTGGAATATACTTCCATTAGTTACAATTACTCATATTGTATATTTTTTTCCCCCTTTCTATGGCCATGGAGAGAGAGACAATAGCAAGGCAGTGTTGGCTCAGTTCATTCTCTTTACTACTAGCTATTAAAATTTACTATCACTTATGAATGCTTTTATCGCATGTTTTGAACAGCAATTTTTTACTTTGTTAATTTCACAATAATTATACTGTCAAGTAGCGAAAATATATATATATTTTCCATTTGTAAACAAGTTATCACGTGACCTAGGTTTCTACAATGAGTGGTTTCTTCAGGCGATTTGCAATAACTATTATTATGACTTTTTAATACAAATGTGCATTGGTCTAATCTTATTATGACTAAAAACTAGATAATTAAAAATTAAACAATTATATATATATATATATATATATATATATATATATATATTTTATTTTTTCATTTTTAAGGAGTTATTACACAACCTAGGTTTCTACCATGTGGTGTCTTCAAGCAATTTTTTTTTTAAGAATGCTCACATAACAGGGATTTTTTGGGTACTCATATGACAGGGAATTTTTGAACACAATTTTTAAAATTAGAAGAAATTATAACGTTTTCATCAATAGTTGTTTGAACCTAATAGATATTTTATAGTATGATTACACATAGTCATAATTTCTGTTCTTTCATTCAATAATTAATTTTTATTTGGGGATAATATACTAACTTTTCTTCCTGGCACAGTCTACATATTTTGCCACCATTGTAAGGGTTGGCTATTTTCACTATACTCCACTATATATATATATATATATATATAGATATATATATATATATATAGCCTCTATTATAATAAAGCCCATAGTGTATTTATCTGTATATATATATATATATAAAATATTTTGCTGTCATTTTTGACAACATGGCTTCACTCATATAATGCATTAATAAAAGCATAATGTCCCATAATAAGGTAATGCATTAATAAAGGCATAATGTCCCATAATAAGGTAATGCATTAATAAAAGCATAATGTCCCTTAATAAGGTAATGCATTAATAAAAGCATAATGTCCCATAATAAGGTAATGCATTAATAAAAGCATAATGTCCCATAATAAGGTAATGCATTAATAAAAGCATAATGTCCCATAATAAGGTAATGCATTAATAAAAGCATAATGTCCCATAATAAGGTAATGCATTAATAAAAGCATAATGTCCCTTAATAAGGTAATGCATTAATAAAAGCATAATGTCCCATAATAAGGTAATGCATTAATAAAAGCATAATGTCCCATAATAAGGTAATGCATTAATAAAAGCATAATGTCCCATAATAAGGTAATGCATTAATAAAAGCATAATGTCCCTTAATAAGGTAATGCATTAATAAAAGCATAATGTCCCATAATAAGGTAATGCATTAATAAAAGCATAATGTCCCTTAATAAGGTAATGCATTAATAAAAGCATAATGTCCCATAATAAGGTAATGCATTAATAAAAGCATAATGTCCCATAATAAGGTAATGCATTAATAAAAGCATAATGTCCCATAATAAGGTAATGCATTAATAAAAGCATAATGTCCCTTAATAAGGTAATGCATTAATAAAAGCATAATGGTCCCATAATAAGGTAATGCATTAATAAAGGCATAATGTCCCTTAATAAGGTAATGCATTAATAAAAGCATAATGTCCCATAATAAGGTAATGCATTAATAAAAGCATAATGTCCCATAATAAGGTAATGCATTAATAAAAGCATAATGTCCCATAATAAGATAATGCATTAATAAAAGCATAAGGTCCCATAAGATATGCATTAATAAAAGAATAATATTCTTTTATTAATATAAGGCAATGCATTCATAATAAATATATTGCAAAAAGAATATGTCCTATAATAATATAATGCATTAATAATAGAATGGCCCTTAATAGTATAATGCATTAATAAAACAACAATGCCACAAAGGATAATATATTAATAATAAATACATTAATAAAAGAATATTACTCTATAATAATAATACATTGAAAGAAAAAATAATGTCCACAAAATTTTGTCTTTTTATCATTTCTCTCTAAGCAAGGCAATAAAGTCACTACACCGCAAGAGTGAAAGAATCTGAGAAAATATTATTGAGTAGGAGTGGACAATAAAAATATTGCGATTTAAGGAGACACCTTTAATTAATATTGTTATCTTATGTCTACAATTCACAACAAATATGTGTTGCATAAGTCTTCAAACTCAGAATGGAAAAATATACACTACTGGCCATAATTATTAGGCCACCCAGTTTTTTAAAAGAAATTATGTATTTCATACTATTTTTAGTATTTATTACCAAGTGGATAATTCTAAATGAAAATAGAATGGTTCTTTTGTTTTTACTTTGCAAAATTTTACAAGGCAAGTAAGCAAAGATGAACTCGTCCGAATCACCCTAAATTTTCTTCATTCTTTCATTGATGAAACTGCAATATAAGTAATTATTAAATATTTATAAATTCATTTGAGACACATGTTATTGTGCAGTATTGGCAAAATAACCATTCTATTTTCATTTACAATTATTCACTTGGCAATAAATACTAAAATATAGTATGAAATACATCATTTTTTTAAAACACTGGGGTGGCCTAGTAATAATGGCCGGTAGTGTACTTAACTTTTATTTATTTTTGAAACTCTAATGAAAAACGGAGAGGATTCAAATAGCTAGAGAGAGATATAGAGAGGTAGATATAAACAGACCAAGATAGATAGATAGATAACACATCACTCAATAAATCCTGGGCCTAACTAATAAAACAACAACTTTTAGACAAAATTTGACTTTTTTCATCAACAAAGTCTCCTTCTAGGGTGATACACTGATTCCAATGCTTCTCTAACAATTTGATGCCTTTTTTGTAGAATGAATTTGTCTTTGGCCTCAAAACACACTTCAGTTTCTGATATCACTTCTTCAATGGAGCCAAATCTTTTTCCCTGGAGCATTCTTTTATGGTCTGCAAACAGCCAGTAGTCGCTGGGGACCAGATCTGAAGAATAGGGTGGATGTGAAAGCAATTTAAAGTGCAATTTATGTAGTTTTGCCATCGCTGTGATCATGGTGCATTGTCTTGGTGAAAGATCACTTTTTTCTTCTTCATTTGTGACCAATTTTTGGCGATTTCTTCCTACAAATGCATCAATAATACTTTATAATATTCAATATTGATGGTTCTTTTTTTCTCAAAGTAATCAATGAACAAAATACTTTGTGCATCCCAAAATTTAGTGTTTTCTGGAACAAATGCTGATTTTGGGCAACCTGAGTTTTCAGCATCATTTGCATCTGAACGACCGTGTTTAAAGACAGTATTTTTTTCTTATCAGAATGCAATGCTTTATCAACATATGAAATTCAAATTTTTCTATTCTTTTCAAAATTTGCAACTGTATCTTCACTTAAAAAACTGTAATTTGTAAACTATTAATCTGATTAGGCCCAAATTTTATCATGTGCCATTTGAAGGTTAGTATTTCCTAAGAATTATAGAGATTTTTTTTTATTAGTGATGCCATCTTTATGTCAGGCTCAGGACTTATTGAGTGATGTGATGTGATAGATAGATATGAACGGACCAGGATGGACAGATAGATAGATAGATATGAACGGACCAGGATGGACAGATAGATAGATAGATATGAACAGACCAGGATGGACAGATAGATAGATAGATATGAACAGACCAGGATGGACAGATAGATAGATAGATATGAACAGACCAGGATGGACAGATAGATAGATATGAATGGACCAGGAGGATAGATAGAAATGAACGGACTAGGATGGATAGAGAAAAAAATATGAACAGGCAAAATTGGATAGAGAAAAAAATATGAACAGGCAAAAATGGATAGAGAAAAAAATATGAACAGGCAAAAATGGATAGATATGAATGACTGGGAAAGATAGGCATGAACTTAGATTGAGATAGATATCAACAGACTGTGGTAGGAAGATAGATTTGAATAAGCTCAGATATGATCAGACTGAGATAGATAGGTAGAATAAATAGATACGAACAGAATTAGATAAATAGATACGAACAGAATTAGATAAATAGATACGAACAGAATTAGATAAATAGATACGAACAGAATTAGATAAATAGATACGAACAGAATTAGATAAATAGATACGAACAGAATTAGATAAATAGACACGAACAGAATTAGATAAATAGACACGAACAGAATTAGATAAATAGAACACGAACAGAATTAGATAAATAGACACGAACAGAATTAAAGATAAATAAAGACACGAACAGAATTAGATAAATAGACACGAACAGAATTAGATAAATAGACACGTAACAGAATTAGATAAATAGACACGTACAGAATTAGATAAATAGACACGTACAGAATTAGATAAATAGACACGTACAGAATTAGATAAATAGACACGTACAGAATTAGATAAATAGACACGTACATTAGATAAATAGACACGTACAGAATTAGATAAATAGACACGTACAGAATTAAATGGGAACAGACTGACCTAGAAATACAATGAACTGTAATATTTGTTAAATTAAAATCTAAAAATTCTTTTCCTCACAAATAAACACCTGGATGGGGCAAGTTCTTCATCACCAAACAATCAGATCAGTATTAGTTTTGTTTTCAAGCCAAACAGATGGTCATTTACTAGCTGGTCAGTCTTCACTCTGTATTATTTCAGAATGCTAAATTTAATTTATTATTTTATGCTGATTTATTTGTGTTTCCATTAAAAAAATGTTATTATGACTAATAATTTTACTCTGAAGCAATTGTCTTGCATGTAATGTAATGTAATATAATGCAGTATTTAATGAAATTGAAAAGTAAGACTAATATTTTTGCAATAAGATATAACATATCCATATAACATATCCATAGCTCCCCTCCATCAGATTTTGGTTAACAATACAACAGTTTTTTCACCATCCCAACTGACAAAAATGACTACAAATTCTGGAAGCCCTTTACATCAAAATTAGGCAACTCATTAGCAATAAAATGTGTTTTCATCAACATCTGCCCTTATTAAGATGCCATTAAATCGTATGGACATCTGTGCTATACCATGCTTAAATCTATTCTACCACTATAGCATGTGAACCCATAATCATTTTAAACTCCTGAACGTTAATAATAAAAGTACGCTAGTGGCTAGCTCTCAACTTTCACTTTTTCTTGACAAATATCAACAACGGATGAAAGTACTTAGAACATAACACATAATTTGGTAAGTTATTTTACAAGCTTTCACCCGACAAAGATAAACTTACCAAAAGCATAACTGGCATTCTCCCTTCTGTTTTATTTAATCAAACATGTTTAAACAAATTTAAAATGATCCCTGACAGATGTAGAATGGTCATGACCATGAATTGTGGAGTTATTTTCACAGCGGAGGATAGTATTTGTGCTAAAGTCGGTCCTAATAGGTTGGGCACACAAAATGTTAGGAACTTGATATGTGTAATTTTGCCAGGTCACTGACTACTTTCGTATTCGACTAACTGTCGACTATTATCGTCCAACATCGACTGACTCTCGTTCCTCTTACTACTCTTACTTAAATTAGGTGGGAGAGTCTATTCACTATAGAATAGATGTGTTTCACTATAAAACCTTGTGAGATAGATAAATTATTACTTTATACACTTTTGACTAGCTCAGCAATGTTTATTGTTTCAAAAAACTAAATAGATATCATATTTTCTTGTTTTATAATTCATTAACTTAATAAATTATGACTAAAAAACTTGTTTTCATAATCATTTATAAAATGGTAAATAATAAATATTCCTTACATATTTTAATAAATTTTTTAATAAAAAGATTTTACAAGTTCATGCACTCTTTAGTGAATCATGTAATTTGTCTTATCTTCATATTTGTTTGGGATAATATTATACACCCTACAAACATATATCATATATTGACAGAAATTAATATAAATAAGCTGAAAGAGATAGAGAGCGACCAATAGAAAGAAGCATTACATAATTGACACACTACCACCTCCTTGATTAGACATCTTACATACCACTTATCAAACCAAAGTGCCATTAAAAAAAGCATTTTTTAACCTATAATTTACAAAAACTCTTAAGAAAAAATCTGTTTGAAACTATACAGATACTATTTAAATCAAAATATCAAAAGTACCTCACTATTAGAAAGGCACTATATATCAAAAAAATTCTCTCCTACCATCAACATTACATTATTTAATAGTGGAAATGGAGTATTGAAAGATTTTTAAAACAGAAAGATGCTCATGCAATTTTCAATCAAGTGTGGCATGTTAGAGCTTTGAAAGAATGCTGCTTTTTCAAAACAACACACAAATAATTGTTACATGAGGATAAAATAACAACTACGGAAATATGACACCCTTCAGAATGGCCAGTGAAGTGGCTGAAAGTATTTGGAAAAAATCATTACAGTACATTTGTACATTCCTTATCACCAGCAGAAAAGAAACATATTCAAATACTGTAAAAATTAAAGAAAAGACTAATAAAATCTTCCTTGTCGGTCATTTTCAACAAAACTTGCTTAAAAGAAAGGTTGCTTCCCAAATATACATTTATATAGTTTTCTCAAATATTCAGGCTGGTAGATGATTAGAAATAGATATACTGTTTAATAAATAAATGGAACATCTACTCAAATATAGATTTCCGTTAAAAATAATATATTTTATTAATTATTAATTAAATATTTTTATTATTTTTATGTTATATATATATATTGTCATCCGCAGAGATCTGTTTCGCTGTATCACAGATCATCAGTACGGTTAGACTGATTGCTACCTAACCCAGGCTCGAAAACCTACCCCTGGGCCACGGGACGTTCGGTGGAAAAAGGTGTCTTTTTAGCGCATATCATATTACGCGCCCAATAGCTAGAGTGCTCCAATTCATTTTACTGAATGAGCGATGCATACATGCAAGAGTGGTTACTGTTTTTCAAAGTTTACCTTTCTTCCATTAGGCTGCAAATTTTCTTTTAGACATGTCAGATTAAATAAATTGCAAACATTGCGTCTGCTTATTTTTAATAAAATCCATTTATACTCACAGATAATCTTTCACATATAATAAATGAAAGATGAAAGAAATGAGTTGTAATGTTGACAGATATTAATTTTTCAATGTTCCCAAGTACTTTCAATCTTCTTCCGAGATCATCTTCAGGGGTGTGACTTGTGATAACAAAAAAATCACCACAAAACTGTGTTGCTAAAAATTACTGTGTATTTTCTTCTTGCTTGAAATTGACAAATTGCTTAGCGTTCATGAGAACATGAAAATTATGCAAAATGGAATTTTTTAAAAAAATTTTGTAATGTCATGATCATGCATGTATTAAAGCATGAAAAACTGTTCTCTTTACAAACATTTTAAAACATTACTACAGTATTCATAGCTGATTCTATTAATTGACAGCTTAAGTTTTTTAATGAATCTGTAGTTTGCTTTTGTTTTTTTCTTGGTGTTTTCTTTTGTTGTTTTCTGATGTGTTACTCAAAACCAACATATATCAATTCAAATGTCCCTTGGGAGAATGAATCTCCAACAAAAAAAACATATATATGTTGGATTTACAACAACTACATTAACAAAACGTCTTACATTACAAATATCTGACCACTCGTCCATTTCTAGAGATCTACAACAACATTCCTGTCTACATTCACAATATAGAAAAATAATGATTGATAACACAACTATCCTACACCATTCTATAGATCTGTATAGTTCCACTGAAAATCAGGACCCATACCTGGAAACAAAATGAACTCATCCACAACATTTGTTGTTCCTCACTTTGTAAACATCTTATAAATAACAAAGTGTGATATGGAATTTAATGTAGATTTGCTTACTGTTTTAGCCAATTAACATTCACTTTTCCCTTTAAAGGTGCTGAAGTCTGTTTACATCAGATCATGCAAACCCTCGCTGTGTAAACAGTGAAAGTGTTTGTTAGGCTTTGTTGTGACTTGTTTCTAGTAAGTCATTCCCCTTTCCCATCATTGAATAATTCATTTGTAACACTTATTATATTTTAGTGTAAGTTCTGCCAATTAAAAAAACTATGATGAGCGGGATCTTTGTGTAATTGTTTGGTCCACTCGAATGTCTCCTGATGAGTGAAGTGAATAATTACACAAAGTTGATGACAAAACTCTGGTGAATACAACATCATTCAGCTAAGTGACAAATTTTATATATGAATTAATCATATATATATATATATATAAAATGTAGAACACTTGGTATATTATCCAGGTAAATTCCAATAGAGACAAACTCAAAAGAACTCAATGTTAAATTCATTTATTTAATTTAACAGAGTAATATAATTTAGAAAAAAATTTTGATATATTACAATTTCAATGGGTAATACATATTTCACCGCACAATGATGACTTGGCGGCTTGTCAGACCCAAGTGATACAACAGGTGATCTTCAAACTATCCCCACTACCAATATTTTTTTTTTTTTTTACACAGATGCTACCATGTCCATATTTAGAATAGACATTTGTAATGGTAATTTACAAAATATTCCTCGCTCATTTAAAAAGAACCCCAATGATAGAAAAAAGAAAGAATAAAAAAATAGACGATAGATAAATGGAAAGAAGAGAAAGAAAGGAAAGAAATAAAAAGAAAAAGAAAACGAACAGTATACAGAGAAATAAATGTTAACATCAAATATCGACACATAGTGACTTATAGTCTGCTTTCTTAGAAAAACATGACGTTTAAAAAATTAATAAAAAATAATAATAAAACTTATAATTAAAAATAGGAAAAAGGAAAAGTTAGAAAGATAAATGTAAAAAAACGTAAAAAATAAAAGAGAAAAAAGTAAATAAAAAACTTGGGAGCGAGTAGTATAGATAGAAAAGAATTTAAAAAAATTAAAAATGTCTTAGATCGAAACCAACGTCTATTACAATTATGTTCATTCTTAGAAAAACAACATGGGATTTAATATTAAATTAAATTATACCTACTATGGGATATATTTATGGTAAAAAATAAGTCATAAATCATACTTCCTAATATAAATTACAATATAACCACAAGTACTATATATTAAATATAGTTAAAATAACTCTTAGTAAGAAAAAGGTAAGTAAAATATTAATAAACAATCTTAAAAAGACATCTTAATTAATAATAATAGCTAATAACAATAAAAATAATAATAATAATAATAATGTATATGTGTATGTACCCAAAAATTTCTTTAAAACACTAATAATAATACTACTAATAATAATAAAAAACATAAAAATTAATAAAAATAAATACACATATAAAAAATTTTCAGCACTAATAATAAAAAAATAATAAAAATATAATAAAAATAATGTTATTTGAAAAAATATAATCTCAATAATAGTAATAAAATAATATTATGAAATTAATAATAATATTAAAAACAATATATATATATATATATATATATATATATTAACACAAATAATATTATTATTATTACTACTACTACTATTGGAAACAAAAATAAATCCTCAACAATAGCAATAACATCATTATAAACGTAAAATTCTACATACACATACATATTCACATATATCCATACATATACACACATACATAAAAACCTCTAAGCAAAATATATATATATCCTATACATATTTTTTCTTTAAATATGTATCTATACACATATGCACACATACATATACATACACCACACATGTGAACACATATATAAACATATACATGTATATATATCTCCATACACACACTCAACACATATATACAAACGCAACTACACACATACATGGACATTCACACTTTCATATGCACATACATACAATATTACAATCTAAAATATTATAAAAAAAACAATACAATATAACTATAATAATTATAAAAAAAAACATAAAAAACCTTTTGTGGTAAAATGTTTCCAACAATACGTTCCAGATTTTTCCCAAGAGAAACACCTATTTTGGTTGAATTAATGTAAATTAATTTAATTTACACTAATTTAAATCACAATCTGGATTTAGCTAGACTATTTTATATTTATTTTTATGTCTGCATTTAAATATTAATTCGTTACATTGATTAAAGAGTTCCTTTCAATTATTATATTTTATAATCATCAATTTTTCCTCCAGGCATAAATTACACCTATCCCTTAAGTTGTTGGGAGTGTTAGCATATTTTATAATCCTCCATTTGACCAGTGGGGTAAATCCTCCATCCTTAATATCCCAGTATTGTTTAGACAGAGCAGTTTGATGTTTCAAGGAGGTGTTGGTAAACGAGTGTCAGTGGTTGTAAAGTCTGTTTCCAACTACTTGCAGATATCTCTATATAAAATCTTTTTTGCTAGGGTCCTCTACTGGACAAATAGTGGCTTCATAAACAACTTTTTCTGAATTACACCTGCCATCGACGGAACAATTCGTTTTATTGGTGCAATTGCAGGAGGGTTTAGCTTCGAAAGGTTTGCTATAGAAGACTGAGTAATTTATTATTATGAGAATATATATATATATATATATATATATATATATATATAGAGAGAGAGAGAGAGAGAGAGAGAGAGAGAGAGTGTATTGTAAGGAAGATTGTAACAACCATCAATATATGTGTTGCAATGTACTTTAAATTCATAATTATGATTATGTGTGTGTGTGTGTGTGTGTGTGTGTGTAGTGTTAAATTGTGATGATGCTCAGTGCCAAGATTGCTATCTTTTCAATGGTTTCCTGACAGTCATTTTTGGCAAGCAGGTATTTTTGTCATAAAGTGCTGGATATCAAGGTAGAGTGTTAATAGAATTAATGAAGAAACAAAATCTCTGAGAAGTGAGGACATCAAACTCACAATGGTGCCTTCACATAACTTTGAAGTCAGCATAACTCTGCTCAGTTAACTGACAAACTTCTCCGCATTAATTATATATATAGTTATGTGAATTAATAAATATACATCAGTGTACACATATGTATAATATTATTATTCAGTTGTTTATAAAACAGTGCTCAATGTAGTATAAACAATGGTATTTTATATACATATATTTTCATATTATCAGGTGCATATTACAAACTTACATATTACAAAGTTTGTAACATGCACCTGATGATTACATAACACATTAAACTCCAAGTCATGCCATTGACATAGGACAATATATAAGTATTGAAAAATATCTCAACGTATAAACGGTTATAAATCAGGATTTATTTCAACAATGTAAGTAAATTTACATTGTCCAAATAAATTGTGATTTACAACCGTCTACGTGTTGAGTTTTCCTCTCACTATTTTATAATGCTCTGGATAATATTCATCAAGCTCTCCATTTTTATCTAATTAATAACTTATATTAATTTGATAAAATCTTTTGGATTATCTTCTCTGCCATTCTCTCATATATATATATATATATATATATATATATATATATATATATGATGTATGTTTCATTAAATAATATAGATAAGTTTTGTCTATTTTATGTAAATTCTTTTCATATTATCTGATGAACTTAATAGCATTATCACTAAAAGAAGAAAGAAAATCACAATATTGATAAATATTTTTTATTCTATCTAAACTTTTGGCTTACATAAACCATTATCAAAGATGCCAATTACATTACAATATATCAAACAATTCACGGACAAACAATAATGATAGTCTGTTTTTGTTTACATGGAAGTTTTCCACGCAACTAATCTCAAACATATTAATCTCTTATATTGTAATCAAATGCATACAAATTATAAACAAGATGAAAATATACTAAAAAAATAGTAAAAACTAATATTTCTAAAACAGATCCTAGCAAAAAAAATTAAGTTAATCATATACTACACTAAATCTAATATATACAACTCAATTATTTGCAATGATTCTTCTCCCTCAGTTAGCAATTTGCAAAAAACCAACAGTCTACAAATTCAAGTGCCTTTTGGGAGATTGTATCTCCAATCGATTAAATAATATTTATGTTGGTTACACCACAAATTCACTTTCACATTGCTTCACAATACATTTGAATTATAAGTCTAACATTTTTAGGCATTAAAACAACATGCCTGGCTGCATATACAATTCCGAAAAACCCTCTTTGAAAACAACTACAGTTAAACATGAAAACAATAAATTAAAACTAAAAATTCTCGAAGCATAAAACAGTTGAAACCTAACCTGAACAAAAATAAACTATGAAATCTCCACAAATATTCTTAAATGCCTATAATTGATAACAGAAGCCATTGGTTTATTCCAATGGCTTCTCATACTTAATACTTCTCGTTTTCACTCTCGCGTGGTCATGTGTGATGTCATGAGCTGTGGTGCGATTTTTGATTCCAGCATTTCGTATGCACAAGTTTGTCATTGCTTGGAAATCTTCCATGTAAACAAAAACAGACTATTATTATTGTTTGTCTGTGAATTGTTTAATATATTGTAACGTAATTGGCATCTTTGATAATGGTTTATATAAGCTGAAAGCTTAGATAGAATTAAAAAATATGTATCAATATTGTGATTTTCTTTCTTCTTTTAATGATAATGCTATTAAGCTTATCGGATATGAAAAGAATTTACATAAAATAAATCAACAAAACTTGTCTGTATTATTTAATGAAACATGCATCAATGAAAAAATGCTGCCTAAATACACAATATATATATATATATATATATATATATATATATATATATATATATATATTGTGGATTTCTATTCCTCTATATCAAAAAAACTTCTTGTGGATTGTTTAGACTTTGCTAGAAGTTATGTTAATATTTCGGATAGGGACTATAGGATTATACTGGGAGCTAGAAAATCCATTCTCTCCTTTGATAATTCTACTTGGACAAAAGGGCCTAAAGATAGTTTTGATGTCCCTATGGGAGCCTATGATTCTGCCCAGGTAGCAGATCTAATAGGTATTTATATTTTAGATATTTTAAGTAGATTTTTAGACCCTAAACTAATAGGCTTATATCAGGATGATGGACTGATATGTATTCTCAATTCCAATGGGCCTTACACTAATAGAATACATAAGAAAATTATCAGAGCCCTAAATTTTCTAGGTTTTAAGGTTGAGGTTACTTCCAATCTCAAAATTGTAAACTATCTAGATATCACCCTTAACTTAAATGATGGTTCCTACCAACCCGTTCTCAAATAAAATAGTTCTCCCACCTATATAAATAGTTTATCCAACCACCCCAAAAATATTATAAGACAAATACCCAAGATAGTAAATAATAGGGTTAACCAATTATCATCCAATATAAAAATTTTCAACGCAAGTAAAGAAATTTACGATAAGGCCCTTCGGAAAAGCAGTTTTATTAACAAGTTAACGTATAATAAGCCTGCTATAAACCCAGAATCATCAAAAACTAAAAACACCCGAAAATGTAGAAAAAGGAAGATAATTTGGTTTAACCCTCCTTCTTGTAAACTAACTAATATCAATATTGGTAAGTATTTTCTCAGATTAATCGATAAACATTTTAATAATAATAATCCCTTAAATAAAATTTTTAATAAATTCACCCTAAAAATCAGTTACTCTTGCACCTCAAATATAGATGATATGATTAATTCCCATAATAGGCATATTTTAATGAACTTAAATAATACCGACATTAAATCTGGAATTGTTGATAAATGTAATTGTAATTCTGTGGATACCTGCCCGGTGCAGGGCAAATGTAAATCCACCCAAGTAATTTATGAAGCCCATATTTCTCCATCTAACAACAAAGACAATTACTGGACTTATATTGGTATGTCCGCAGGCCCTTTCAAACAGAGACTTTACAACCCCAGGTACTTGTTTTCGAACCCTAACCAAAGATTCCAGACAGCATTATCATGTAGATTCTGGAAAATGAAGGAGGAAGGGCAGGACCCTATAATCAGCTGGAAATTAATAGGCTCAGCCTGTACCCCTAAAAATTTTTGTGATAGGTGCTGTCTATGTTTATTGGAGAAGATTCTCATTTTGAAGTATCCTCATCAGGACTTACTTTTGAATCTTAGAAAGGAATTCATTAATAAGTGCCGTCATAGGGCGGATTTTAAATTTTTAAATTTGAAATTTTAAAATTTAAAATTTTTCTTTTTATAATTTTTATGTATATGTGTATGTTTGTGTGTGTATGTGCATATTTGTATATATATGTGTGTATATATGTGTGTAACAAAATTTTTTAGCTTTTTACATGCTCTTTTTATAATATTCATTAAATTTTTATATTTTTATATGTATGTGTGTGCGTGCATATGTATAATGTACATGTGTGTGTGTATGCATATGTATACATATGTGTGTGTGTACATATATATTGTGTGTGTAGATTTTTTTGTATATGTGTGTACATATATATGTGTGTATGCGCATGTATGTGTATATACGTATATAAGTGTGTATGGAATTGAATGTATGTGTGTGTGTGTATGTGTATGTATGTATATATGTATTCATAATTGAAGAATTGTATGTGTGTGTGTATGTGTATGTATGTATGTGTGTACTTCTATATGTATGTATAATTGTAAATGAAAATTTTTTTTATACTTAGCGGTGTCTTTAGTTTAAATCAAATGACCTAATTTTTAAAAAAAAATTCATTTTAAATCCTATATCTTTTTATTCCCTTTAAAAATAATTATACCTTTTTAAGTAAAGGCCTTTTTCTAATACTTCAACGTTTTTGGGAAGTTAGGTTTTTGAATATGTCCAGCGTCTGTAATATATAAAAATTTTTTTCTTTCTTTTCTTTTTTCCCTCCCTTCCTTTATCTTTCTTATCTCCCACCTTTTTTCTGTTTTGCTTAACCTTATATCAATTCAACACGCAGTTCGTTCTTTTTAAGTTACAATTCTCTTTCCTTTTTTGTGAACCCAAACAATGTCAATTTTTTCTTTTCTTGTTTATTTGATTTGATTTTGTTTTATCTTTTTCTTTTTTTAATTTCTTTGCAAATCTATTTAAAAAGGAAAATTAGACTATTTTTTCTCCAGTTTCTGAAAGGATTTTTCTGTTGCTGAGGTGATGTGTTACCCCCGTGGGGATTTTCATATCAAAATGATCATCCAACATCATTGAATTAATCCTATTTTAATTTATATTTGCTCTGTAATATTTTATTACATGGAGCTCTCTTCCTGTATCATTTTTTAATATTAAAATAAAATTTTTAATATTAATTAGGATCGGGTCTTTGGAATTTACCTTCCTGCTTTTTCCGCTTGGATTAAAGTATCTGAATATATATATATATATATATATATATAGTTTCTAGAAATTATAAGAAAAGACAAGCTAAAACCCAGTTAAGAAGTAATCCTATCAATAAACAAAATATCTATGTAAAAAAATATTATTATTGAATGAAAAATAATATTGGTTTATAATAAGTCAGCAAATCTTCATAATTTTGTCTATTATTAGAAGAGTCGGTTAGTTAAGTGCCATACGTGATACACGCTTGGGCGATCATGCCACAAAAGAGACATGACTGGCAGAAGATTATCCTACAGTAGGTTGCCATTGCATTCTGTGGTAGACTGGTTGCCAGCCTAGGTTATAGAACCCAATCTCTCCTATTATTTAGCCTATAACAGGAGGGAAGAGACGGATTAATACCTTTCCCAAGAGTATTTGTGCATAAGTGAATGCAAAGAATTCAACTGAAATTCGAACACGGCTCCCCGATTTGTTCTTCCAAGTTGATATCCACTGCACCACAATGAACATTCTAGGATGTGTGTTGTGGTGCAATGGATATCGACTCAGAACAAGAAATTGGAGAGCCGAGTTCGAATTCCAGTCAAATTTGTTGTATTCACTTATGCACAAATACACTTGGGAAAGGTATTCATCTCTTCCCTCCAGTTATGGGTTAAATAATAGGACAGATTAGGTTCCATAGCCTTGGTTGGCAACCAGTCTACCACAGAAAGTAATGGCAACCTTCTTCCCGGTCAGTCATGTCTCTTTCAAGCGTGTATCACGTATGGCACTCAGCTGATTAGGAGAGGGTTTTGATTTTAGTAGACATGTGAATCTCTCTCCACTGACTCTTCACGTCACCACCCAAAATCTCCGTGTCTGATCAATAGTCAATCACTTCAATCCAAACCGGGCTCTGCCCACATTGTGTTTGACTGATCACAAATTCAGTTTGGGTTGAAAGTTGATGAAAATCCGCTGCATTGATGATCAAGACAGAGCTGGGAGCCACAATAAAAAAAACAGGAAATCTTTGTAAAATTAACGAAAAGGAGTTTATATACATACGTTCTGTTCAGTACAGTATTTGGTTAGAGTTTATCACTCTTGCTTGCAAAGAACTATAATTCCAACCCATGTCTTATACAGGATGAAACACTGTATCAAAGTTGATTGGTCTGGCACAAAGCTAAAGTCAGAATTTCTTCTAAGGCAGTCATGTGACAATATGTCTCTTGTGTTAGCTTGCTCTGTACCGGTCCCACTTACAGTACTCAACTGTACTCTCTACTGTCCCACTTATATTGTGTTTCACATCAAGTGGATGGGGGCGGTTGTGATGCACTTTGAGTGTAATTATACTATTTTTATTTTGATTCAGAATGCATTTCATTTCAATTTTTCATAAACTCTTAATCTGTAAAAATTTTAATATCCATTTAATTATTAAAATTTTTAAATATCTATTTTATCATTTCAATATCTATTTAATTATTATTATTATATCATAATACAAAATTTTAATATAATAAAATTTTTAATATCATAATACAAAATTTTAATATCTATTTAATTATTAAAAAAATTAATATCAGATTATTTTAATATCTATTTAATTATTATTATATAATAAAAACAAATTATTAGATGTGTGTAAGTTAATGGATATTTTTATGAAGAATCATTTTATTCTAAGGTGAACATTTTACAATGTTCACATATGACATTTAAATTTTATATTTTATATTACTAGAGTTTTCCATAGAAGAAATAGTACATTGATAAACAATGGATTCTGTAAGGTACCTTTTTTCCAAAGGACACTATAGGGTTTCTTTAATTACATTTATTATTGTCTAAATTATTGATTTCAGCTATTGGATGATATTTATTTTCAGTTAGGTCTAAAATTTTTTAAAAAATGTTATTATGCCGTTTTGGAGTCTATAGGTAACGGATACACACACACACACACACACACACACACACACACACACACACACACACAAAGTTCCATTTATAAATAAGTTTAGATTTAGATTTGAGCTTTTACATTCATATGTTAATAAATATAAAAATATAGATAAAAATAAATATGCCTATGTTTTATTCATATAAAATGTTTCTTAATCAAAACAAGGAATTTCTTGCCTAATTTACTGCTAACCATTTGGTTGAAAGGGGGTGTATACTAAATAATATTTCTATTCGTATTTTTTCTTTGTGGGTAGATCTCTTTTACATATTTAATATTTGGGCTTTTACATTCACTGTTCTTTTAAGACAGGATTATGAAATGTATCATGGATGGCACTTGACTTTATCATGTATGGCACTTGACTTTATAAATAGCCACTTTTAAATTAAGGTTTTAAATTTGATATATTAACTTACTAATTTTATCTAATTTAAAATTTGTGGAATTCCTCACTACCATAAGGCCATCATCTTTGTATAATCCAATATCTTCTGTATTTATATCCTTATGGACTGTAAGATTGCATAGCACAAATACACTAACCAGATTTGAGGACTGGGCAGAGTCTAAGTATTCAACCGTTATATTAAAATTTTCCTTGGAATTAACTCTTGTCTTCTGTTTTTTATTATGAATGAAAACAGATTTTTTGCATTCATTTTGATGTTTCTTTCTTCCTCTGATAAATCCAAATAAACAGTGGCAAATTCTAATGCAGTAATAAATAGTTTCTTTGATATCGATGGGTAATATTCCTCAATATCGAATTCGATGAAAGAACAGATGTATTTTTCTTTTATATTACAAAACCAATTTGTTGCATTGGTGGTATCATTTCATAATTTTAATCCAAGGTACTCCATAATTTGCTTATTTTATAACAATAAAGTGAAGGACCAAGTCCCACTGTTCAAGCATTTATTTTTATAAAGTGTGTTTGATACAAAGTATCACCTGAAGAACAGTATCGTTCTGAAACATGAAAATATTTATGTAATGATATAATGCTTTTATAAACCATTGTAATAAAAAAGTTACAATATATATATATATATATATATATATATATCATAGCATCATCCACATGCAAAAACAAAACTAAAAATAATAGAGGCCTTAAAAACATCAGCTATGAACACACTAACAACATGCTTACTGTGTTCAGTACATAGTACATACCACTATTTCACATCATACATAACACCACTTACATTCTGTTACACATAAAATAATATTTACCATTGAAAATGGCTAAAAGTATAGCCAAATAGTTTGGATAAACAAAACTTTTGGACAATTTTTATATAATCTATGTCCTCAAAAGAAAAACCCCTAAGATCACAAGAAAAATTACATAAAAAACTTAACCATCCCACCTTGTCTGTCATTTTTAAGAAAACCTGCATAAAAGAGAGATTGCTGCCCAGATATACAATCTAAATACCACACACACACACTCATATCTATATATAAGATACTTTATATAGAGAGAGTCCATCAAAAAATGTATACACATTGCAGGAAAAGAAAATTTTGTCTTTCATATTTTTATCAAATTATAATAACACTGTTTACTGTAGTATAATAATTTCCTGATTTAATACTTGAAGACTTTTATGTATGATGGACCCTACAGGATGTTATGTATTGTAGAAAACTGACAACATTGGCAGCCAACAGACAAGAAATTGAAAATGCATTTGCAGCAATCCCAATGGACATTTTGGCCGATGTTGCCCAAACAGTAGTTCGTCATATTAATAAATGACTGGAAGCTAAAAGCCACCATTTTGATCATGTCTTGTGATTGTTGAGTCCAAAGATGGTGTCTGCATAAATTTAGTATTACAATAGCTATACAAGTTTTCTTTTCTTGAAGGGTGTATACATTTTTTGACAGACTGTTCTTTTGTCATAAATTGCTTGATATCAGGATAGAGACAGAATGTTAATAGGATTAATGTGGAGAGGTTTTTCAATTAACAGTGTTGTTTCAGCCATGTTGACTTCAAATTTTTGTGAAGTCATTATTGTTGTCTTCACAGTAAAACACAAAACCCTGAAGAGTGAAGACATAACAATAATGCTTTTATGAAATTTTAAAGTTGGTGTGACTGAAACAACAATTCTCAGTTAAGTGAAAACCCTTTACATATTAATCCTATTTATATATATATATATATATATATATGTGTGTGTGTGTGTGTAAATAAAAACTAAAGGAAAATCTTTACCCTAGATTTTTTGCAAATATCTTCTTTTCTAAAAGATATATACCTGAATTTTTACACACACACACACACACACACATATATATCTAAACTAATTTAAAAATGCAACTTTGTCTGTGTGTGTGTCTGTTACTTATACTATAGACTCTGAAATTGCTGAACCGATTTTCTTGAAAATTTACACAGTTGTTCTATAAGTGTCTGCGAGTGTTCTTAGCTAGGTTTTGTGTCAATATACTCCCGATAAATATCGATAATCGAAAAAATCTGGTCATAGAAGGAGTGGTCCGATTTTAATCAAATTTGATACACTCATAGACAAAGACATAAGAAACGATATTCAGAAGTTTCAAGGTTGCAGTTC
>JBBBDQ010000858.1:690000-737500 GCA_037127315.1 Ascarosepion bandense | reverse complement strand
TTAAACTCGACCTTCCAATTTTTCATTTCCAGCTGATATCCATTTTAAGTTAATATTTTCTTTTATGTTATATATATATATATTACAAAAAAAGTTCTAATTCATGAAGTAGTTGTTAAATAGAGAAATTAGGAATAGAATGTTTTGAAAGATTGTAATGTTCAAGTAAAATTGAGAGAATTCTAAATGATACTAGAAATATGCAAATTAGGTGTTAGCCCTATAAAAATAGGTTTTGGGAAGAGAGTAGTTAATTGTTAACAGGATTTGCTGACATTATCAACTCTAACCCGATTCGTGGATCTGTGCATCCAGCCGAAAGAATCTCTAAGAAAAGTTGCCACCAACTAAAACCTTAAAGAGAACCTCATGGAACTAAATAAGTAAATAGATATCTTTGACTGTTTCATTGACCATACTCGAAATTATTCTTTATAAACACATTTAAGGATTTCCAAAATGTATAGCACTTAAACTACTTTGCTATCTTAGCGAGGTAAAGATACTTGACTCACCTTCCTTCCCCTTCATAACACTTACCCATAACATTTGCCAATAGTAAACTGTGTTTTTGTTTTGAACGCAAAAAAATTGTAAATTTTGTATATATTTTATCTTGTGTCTATTGTAAATTAAATATTTGTCTGTAATTTAGCTCTGTGTTTTGGTCAATTATTTTTTTTTTTTTGTTTCAATATAACACATAACAATATATATATATATATATATATATATTTGGCCAGCAACCTTTCTTTTAAGCATATTTCATTGAAAACAAAGAGGACTTTATTCATAGAATCTTCCTTGTTGGTCATTTTTAATGAAACATATGGATAGCAGAAGATTTGCCATGCTCAGGTTGGCCAGTTATGGTAAAGACAGCTGAGTATCAAACTGAATTGGTGGCCTCGGTTGCATGGAGTCATCAGAAGTGATCCAAAAGGCTATCCACAAAATTTGGAGTGTCACAAATGAGTGAAAGGTGTGTGCTAAGAAACATGCATATACCTGAATTTTTACACACACACACACACATCATGAATTGAGAAATATAATAATAATAAAAAAATTAAACAGACAGATTTTGTCTGTTCTTTTTAATCAATTTTGTTCTGATGTGTATATATATATATATTATCTAAAAAAAAAAATTAAAACTAAAACGTTTATTACCATCATTATTAACTACCTGATGAGACACTGTTCTTTCAGTGCCGAAACAATGTACAATTTTGTAGTAGCTTGAACAAGTTCTAACATAATAATAAATATTTATAGCTCTATTTTTATATTGAGACCTGTTTTAAATTAATGTTTTGAACGTTGCAAATATTTTCTTTGTTCTTATTTATTTGGATATATATGTGTGTGTGTGTGTGTGTGTGTGTGTAAAATTATTGTTAATCAAGTTTTTGGTTATAATTAAATTAGACCAGTACACATTAAATAGCTTGTTTCTAAATGAAAAGTGCTGGTGTGTGTGTGTAATCGTGATCTAGAAAAAACATAATGTGATTTTATATATATATATATATATATATATATATATATATATTGGTCACACAGCCTGATCTCCCCCTACTTACTAATAAAATATTACAATGTCAGTCTTTAACAGGAAACATTATTCTCTGTCAATAAGCAAACTGTGAAATATTTCATTAGTAAGTAGGGGTGACCAGTCTGTTAAAATGTTGCTTCGCATTTCTTTTATTTTGTTAATTTTCTTTGGACATTTCTTTTTTTGAATGATTTATTACACAAAATTCTTTCAGGTATGCAAGAATATATTTAATTGTATCTATAAAAATTCTAGATTAATCAGGCAGAAAATATAGCAAATACAATTGTATAGTTAATTAAATATTGCCATCAGTTTTTTGTTAGTATTGGTAAACTAGTATATACACATTCATGTACGTGTGTGGGTATATCATTGATGCAGCTGTGAATAAACTGAGCCAGGCAATTATTTGTAACAAATAAAATTTCAATTGTGGTACTTTGTACTTCAATATGGGTTCACAGTATATATTTTATACATGAAATGAAACATTTTTAAGGAAAACAAATTCAAAATTATACTTATAAATCTTCTATCATAATTCTTTTTGTCCTCACCCCTTAGTTCACACAAAGATTACACCATGCCCATACCTAATAAATAATGGAGTATCCTGTTTTGATTGCGTGGAAAGATAAGACTTTACTCACTTTAGTGAAAGAAAGAAATATAGACGTGTTTAAAATCTCCTGCTAATACCTAATAAGTAATCTTTTCATTTGTAACTACTTACTTCTTAAAATGATGACTATTTATGATTGTTATGGCAATATTTTGTTTAAGTTGTTGAGATCAAATATTTAATGATGCAATAGGTGAATTTTTATGGATATTTTATTGTCATAGGATGTGCGTTGTGGTACAGTGGATATCAGCTTGGAACAAGAAATCGGCGAGCCGAGTTCGAATTCCAGCTGAATCCATTGTGTTCACTTATGCTCAAATACCCTTAGGAAAGGTATTAATCCACCTATTCCTTCCAGTTATGGGTTAAATAACAGGACAGATTGGGTTCTATAGCCTTGGTCGGCAACCAGTCTACCGCAGAAAGCAATAGCAACCTACTACGGGACAATCTTCTGCCCAGTCAGTCATGTCTCTTTTGAGACATGATCGCCCAAGCGTGTATCACGTATGGCACTTAACTGACTGAGAATTCGCCATGAAATTATTCAATTATTCAATCATTAATTGAAGAATTAAGATTAATCAGAAATTTCAAATAGGAAAGCCATGAATTTTTCAGGTTATAACTAGTTACATAATTATTGTATGATATGTTTGAGTATATGAGCATTTTATGCGGATGTAACATTGGCAGAACGGTTCTCAGTGAAAAAAATGGTTTCGGCAGGGAGAGTTCAAATTCAAACTGTTGCATTCAATTGACACTATTCATTTTGGTAAAGTTAAAACTCTTTCTATTCTCCCCAAAGCTATGGATGAAATAATCAGACAGATTGGATAATCATTGTGAAACCCTGTCAACATGCCATGGACTACTGTAGCCAGGTAAGGGACATTACTCCCCCTATCTCACAGAATGGCTGGTTGGGAAGACCTGATTATATATATATATATAGTGATACTATGAATTTATAAACCATTCTAACAACTATTACAATATAACGCTCTACATTTGTATCGAGTACTCTTTATAAAAGTAAATGCATGAACAGCAGGTTAAAAAACCTATGAGTTCCACAACTTTGTTACAATATATATATATGAAAATAAAGACAAGATGAAAACTATATTTTTCTTGCTTACTTGTTTTGTCTCATGACGGACTTTATTGAGGTAAAGAGTTGAATTTAATTTTTTTTAAATATGGTGTCTATAAAGAAATATTGTTTGCAGTTAGAAAAAATGCTCATATATATTTATAAGATTAACCGAAAATATTAAACATTTAAAAAACATTATAGTTCATGTTTAAAGAGAAGTTATTTATTTTGCATTATAATGTTATGTTATGAGATGTTAAAAAGAGATGGAAAACATTTTCTTTGAATTTTTTTTTATATTTTAGTTGTGTATCTTGGTCTGGGAAAGTATTGTTTTCATTTAGAAAGGTGAGATTGGGAAAAAAACCAGGGCATAGATTAATATTTTGATAATATTTGACAGCGGAACTTTTTAATATATTCACCCCAAGCAAAGTGATAATGCTTGGCACAAGAACCTACTACAAGTGAAAGAGAAAGAAAAGACATTAGAAGGAACTGGAAATCCAATCCTAAACAGAAAACCAGGGATTATCCTCATACATATCTGTGTATTTGGTAGCAAACTCTCTTTAATGCATGTTTTGTTAAACCAGACTAACAACAGTGTTTTATTATATTTTTTATGCATGTGAACAATTGTTTGTTTTTTGTCTGGACTCAGTAAGTACAGAAATTGTTGAAAAAAAGAGCAGTTGTTCGTAAATCAGAAAATTATAAAACTTAACAAACTAGTTTTAGTTTTGTTTAACAAAGCATGCACACATACACATGCATTCGATTTGGATGTACAATTTGTTAGAAAATTAGAAAAATACAAAAAAATTCAACAGACAGTTGAATTAAAAAAAAAAAAACTTTAAAATTATTTAAGTTTACTTCACCTACTGTTTGTGGAAATGAAGCCTTACAGCTGCCATTTTAAAAATTCCATTGCCCACTTAAAAAATGGTTTACATTTTGTGCATGAAAATAAAATTATTAGGTATAAACTGTAAAAATTCCCAACCATGGATGTGCATTTCTTAAATAATTTAATTGATCCTTGCTTTGATACAATGGCTTCTCTTAGGTTAATGGTAAAACACTCCTGGCTTGGAGGTAATTTCTCAAACTAAAAAGGAAATATAATTCCTGTTCAGAGATAAATTCTCTACAACACTTATTAAATTTCACTGTTTAAGAAAAAAAAAAGATGTTTATTCAAACACAAGATATAATGTTTATTATAATAATAAAAAAAAATTTTTTAAATTTCAATATTTAAACATTTTCTGCGGGGGATCAATTTCTCATACAACGTTATAGTAAATCGAGCCTCCATTTTTAAGCTAGTCACTGATACAACATTACTGCCACCTGTAAATGTGTTCATTATCAAATTTTTTGGACTTTTTTCAGTGCAATATTATCTTTTACACTTTAAAGTTTACAAATGTCAAAAATTATTTGCAAAAATTTCAATATTTAAACAATTTTAGGGGGTTGACCAGTTTATCATACAACCTTACAGTGGATTTTAAAATGGAGGATCGATTTACTATGAGATTTGTATGAGAAACTGACCCCCCACCTAAATTTGTTTAAATATTGTAAATTTTCAAGTTTTTTTTGATAATTGGAAAGTTTAAGTAACAATTGATAGGACTGTTTTGAAAAAAGTAAAAAAAAATGAACAACGAAATTAAACGTGGTGGTAGTCTGCTTCAGGTCTGCCAAATTGTTTATAATAATAAAAAATTAATTTAAAATCTTAAATTACTTAGAAATAGTTTGTTTACATTTTGTACCCCAAAATAAAGCTACCAAATCTAGTCTTCAAAGAAAAAATTTATTTTAATTATATAAACAAATAAAATGGCAGAACAAGAGAAGTAACTTTTAGCAAAAAGTTACTGACATTACTGACAAAAAACACTTTGCACATTATATAAACGACTGCTTGTCTTATTTTGTGTCACAACTAAACTATGCTTAGTAAATCACTATTATTAAACATTTGCTGTAAATCAATTGTCTCTGCATTGTGGTATAATGGCACAGAATACAAAATCGAAGAGCTGAGTTCAAATTCCAATTGGGTTCATTACATTCACTTATGCACAAATACACCTGGGAATAGTATGAATTCATTTCTTCCCTACCCCTACCTCAGTTATAGGTTGAATAACAGGACAGAGTGGGTCAAATAGCCTTGGTTCTCAGCCAGTCCACTGCAGAAAGAAAATGGTAACCTACTGTGGTTATATTCTGCCTAGTCAGTCATGAATTGAAAGAGTGGGGATTACCCAAGTGTGTATCACATATTGCACTTAAATGATGATGATCACACATAGTTTTTTGCTTTTACTGTCTTTAAATCAGTATCACCCCCAAGCAATACAGTAAAGCAACTAAAACACAAGGGCGCACAGGGTGGGGAAGAATTAGGAACAGAAACATTAATAATGAGCAGAAAGAGGAAAGAGTAACCAGGAGGACAATAGATAGGGATTGCATTAAGATTTTTGCAGATCAAAGTTGGCTGGAAAGCATGGAGCCAGAAGGGAGATCCTCAAGTGAGAAGTGCAAGAAAAGAAATGGCATAGAACTTTCAGCTATATCTGGTCAGCTTAACGGTAAATTAGTGAAACCTCAAGGCCAATCTAGTCAGTCAGTTAAGTGCCATACGTGATACACGCCTGGGTGATCATGTCTGGAAAGAGACATGACTGACTGAGCAGAAGATTATCCTGCAGTAGGTTACCATTACTTTCTGTTGTAGATTGGTTGCCAGCCAAGGCTATGGAGCCCAATCTGTCCTGTTATTTGATTCATAGCTGGAGTTGGAAGAGATGCATTATATTATTAAGTAGTAATTAGTGGGGGATCAGTTTATTACTTCATAACAATATAAAACTGATCCCCCATTTTATGACCAGTAAAAGCCTTAATCATGTTTCCAATTATTATATTCAGTCAGTCAGTTAAGGGCCATACATGATACACGCTTAGGCGATCATGTCCCGAAAGAGACATGACTGACTGATCAGAAGATTATCCCGCAGTAGGTTACCATTACTTTCTGTGGTAGATTGGTTGCCAGCCAAGATTATAGAACCCAACCTGTCCTGTTATTTAACCCATAACTGGAGGGAAGAGACGGATTAATGCGTAAATGAATGCAAGGAATTTAACTGGAATTCAAACTCGGCTCCCTGATTTCTCGCACCAAGCCGATAACCACTGCACCACAACACACAGTCTAGTACAGTGCTTAACTTCACAAAGCCTAGGTACCAAAGCAAAGAGCTTATCTGAACAAATACATTAAAAATATTGATTAAAAAAAAAAAAGGCACAGAGAGGCAACCTTACAGCGGTGGGTAATGAATGAAACTGAGCTGCTGAATCAGGGTCAATAATATTGCTGATTCTCTTTTGGATTTTATTTTTATCATAGAGCTCAAAAAGCTAAATTATATAATTCAGTGCATTTGGTCCTCACTGTCTGCTTAAAATTACCAATACATGAAAAAAATCACTTGTTCATTTTATTTACATTGGTCAGGAATGTTGTTGGATACATACAAATAAATTTCTTAGTACAAACGTTGGTTAATAAGTGGGTACAATACATGTTTCTGAATACACATCACTCTTTCTTTCTTTTTTTAAACAGTGAAATTACTTGCTTAAAGATTGAAGGTCTTATTAAAGAAAATAAGTATTTCTCTACGTTTGATTTTAAGGTGGTTCCCCATAAAGACTATAAAGGGAATACGGGTTTACCGTTTTGATTCTCTAATCGATTCGAGAGGCACATTTTTAATTTTTGTCTCTAGGGTGGTCGTTGTGAAATTCTTCAGAAACAAACAACGGTACCTACTCAAACACATACGTTATTTCAGGGCAGCTGTCTTAGAGAGTTAATAATGATAAGTAAAATTTATCTTGCAACCCGTTGTTCTTAAATTTGACCCCACCCCCTCGTATACTCAACTGTTAGTAATTGTTGTGGCTCTGTAGAGTGTTTTTTACTCATGCAGCCAAAATGTTAAACTTCTTAAATTTCAGTTTTATTGTTAATTTCATTTTTTTATTGATAAACCAGCAGAATGTTCCAGAGGTTCTTTTTCTTGGTGAAAAAAATCTAGAATTTATTTTATTTTTATTTAACGTAAGTTAAAAAAAATAAGAAAAGTCTGCTTTTTGTTACAAAACGCCATTTTTTTTAAATGGAAACCGGTCTGTTTTTTTTTTGTTTTTATAGTTTTTATTTATTTATTTCTTACAAAACATTTTGGAACTAAAACTTAGTAACTAGTTGTATACAGGTTTTTTCAGCGTTGCAAGGTATACAGAATTCAATTATTTTATTCTAAAATTAAATCTACATTTATCGCTTGAGTAAACTAGGATTTTGATATGTCACATATATCATGTGTGTTGTATGCGTATAAATGCGTGTGTGGAGTGCGTGACAGGTTTAAGGAAATTGTTCGTTCATTAAAATAATTTAAGCAGTTTCACTTTATTTAACACCCTTGTTCTTAGTTCCTCAAAAATATAGAAGTAATTTGTAAATATAAGTTATTATTCTTTAAAAAAGTTAACATCTGAATTTTGAAATGAATTATCAAATTAAAATATATCTAACAATTAATTAAAATTATTTATTTTGTTTTGTAAAGCTCTTTATTGCGAAATCATTTAATTTAAACCTTCTTTATTTTTTTAAAATTATTTTTCCTTTCTATAACATAAAGCATAAAAGCTTTTATTTTTCATTATTGCTTTAATTACAGCAGACTTGTTTTCGTATTTCTTGTCCGATATACGGAAAAAAAGCACTTGCTAGTTGTTGGGATTATTTTAGGTTTTCATCGTCTGTTTATCTTTCCTTCTTTCTTACTTTCAAGACAGCAAGTAAACAAACAATAAAATACACTTAAATAATTGGGTATCCACTAAACTGGACATACTTAGATGGACAAGATAAAAACAAAATCTTAGATACTTTCTTCAATAGACTCATTATGAGCAAACGTTGATAGACGAAAAATATTGGGGTATAGACAAACAGATAGATACTTTTAGACTCTCTCTAGACTCTAGAGATGTAGATATGAACAGGCTGAGATATAGATTTATTCATTCATTCAAAAACTACACACCACGACTTTTTCATGGTTGTTTTCTCTGTCTCACGAAAGCACCTTGCCACAGCAAATATAAAAATTTTAAAAATGTAGGCTAAAATTTGAAGCCGCTTTTAAAAGCAATACATTAACATCTGACGACGTTTATGAACAGAGGCAGACAAAATTTGTTTTGTACGTACAAATAAAAAATTATTAATAAAATAATATTTCAGTGCATGTAGTTGTTTATTCCTGGCAGTAAAATTCTCGCTTTCGAATTTATAATTCGACTTAAACATAATTCGAATGATGATAAACACTAAAAACAGTACACCACATACGGAGTTTATTAAACGTTTCGTAAATTAAAGTTTTTGTAATTTTTTATGATCTCTAGCTGTAAATTGTTCGAAAATTGTTTTTTTAAAACTCAGAAAAATTCAGAAAAACTTATTTATTTCGAGAAAAAAAACAAAAACGAAACAAAGAAAAAATAAACTTAAAATCTAAAATAAATCATAAATTGATCTATAAGTAAATAAGTTAATAAAAAATAATGTTTAGTTCGTTCACACATACACACATGTAGATTAAAAAAAATTGATGTTATTGTTTTTATTTTAAATTAAATATTACACTTTTAAAGTTAATTCCTCACCAATTGCAAACTTCACTTACTTTGCTAACACAAAGATTTTTTTATCTTGCCGAAAAAAAAAAAAATGAAGCCATGTAGGTACGTAAAAAAATAAATGTGTACACTTATTAAATTTCCTTACAAAGAGACACGAATCACAAAAAAACAAATTCTGATCCCAACAAAATGTTGTAAAAGTAATAGCCATTAATTATTGCAATATACGTTTAATCTATTTTTTGTAGTACGTTTTTTTTGTCTGTACTGTTTACATAAATACAAAGTATATATATATATATATATATATATATATATATATATATACACACGTGTAAATAAACAATCTTCCTTCTTATAAAAACCATATCTTACTAATCTTTTTTTTTTAAAACTTACTTTGCAATGGTCGAGGTGGAAAATATCTCTTCTTTTGTTGTACGAGACTGGTAGTTTATATCCCCTCTGATAGGACCTGATTCAACTGAATATATATATATATAGATAGATAGATATACATATTCATATATGTAATATGTGTGTGTGACTTCTCGCAGAGGTTTGAATGTGAAGTGAACGGGCAATACGTGTTTATGTGTGTGTGTGTCTGTCTGTCTGTCTGTATGTGTGTGTGTTTCAAAGTACGTGTGTGTCAGGAGGAATAATTAATATACATTTCATTTATATATGTTTATATTTCTACTACTGCTATATGTCAGTGCCAAGTTTGAGATACGTGTAGCAGTAAGCACAAAATCTATGGGAGAAAGATAGATAGATAGATAGATATATAGATGGATAGGAAGAAAAGATACATAGGAGAAAAGAAGAAAGAGAAATCTTTCGTGTTCATCATGATTGTTCGTAAATATGAGAAGTAGAGATAAATAAATTCTCTTGTTTTATTTTTATTTACTCATTTTTTCCGAAATTCTCAAGCCAGATAAGAAAAACTGTAGCTTTTCTGCTATACAGTGAGTGAGGGTGAGGGGGGGGTTAAGGTGCCCGTTATCACTCTCTTTTTCCGTCTCTCTCTCTCTCTCACACTCACACGCACACGTATACACACACACGCACACTGTTACCCCAAAAGCAGACAACTATGGATATTGAAATACGTATTCCCCTTCGTTTTATTTTCCCAAAAATGTTCTCCTAGTCCTTCTTAATCTTAACTGCAAATAATTTTAATTTTGATACCGTATATCCCGATTAATTAAATATATTTTAATAATTTTAATTACTTTATTTTTCACTACCACAACCCCGACACCAAAGAGTTTCGCTTCTTCGCTCGCAAGAATTCTTACATTTTTTCAACTCTACACAAAAAAGAAAAAAAAATGAATCATTAAACTAAAAGTTACTTAAACCTTTCATATTTTTCTTTAATTTAATAATAATAATAATAATAATAATAATAATAATAATAATAGCAGCAGCAAAAGGAGAAGGAAGAAGGCTATGTGATTTTTAAATTATTCTGTTAACGTGGTAGCTCTGAAAAGTTCTCAGACAAACCAAGATACTTATGGTCATCTTGTTTGGTTAAAGTAGGATGAACCAATAACTTTTCAGCACCTCCTCATTTGCACGTCCAAGATACTTTAGCCTAGGTAAACCTTCCAGTGTGTGTGTGTGTGTGAGAGAGAGAGAGAGAGAAAGGCAGGAATTATATACGTTTGCACAAAGCAAGCTTGAGCATATTTTGTATCCGATGTACACGATATACGACGCCTTTTTCGAAATATGGTTCACACACATTCACACACACATTCACACTGTGACACACACTGACACATAAGCAATGCACACATTTTTATAATAGTACGCTTGAAGCCTTGATATCTGATCGAGTCAGATTTTTTTGTTCCTCACTAAATCTGTCCTTTTTACCCTCTTAAACTAAAAAGGAGATAGATAGGTAGATAAATAGAAATCAATTTAAATATGAACAGACTTAGATTTATGAACAGACATAGATAGATAGATAGATAGATAGATAGATAGATAGATAGATAGATCAATTTAAATATGAACTGAGATAGATTTAAATATGAACATAGATAAATTTATTATCTATAATATATCTATCTCTGTTCATTTATTATCTAAAGATAATAAATCAATTTAAATATGAACAAACTTATATAGATAGATAGACTAAAAATATGAACATAGAGATAGATCAATTTAAATATGAACAGCAGACTTAGATAGATAGATAGATAGATAGATAGATAGATTGTGTCCTAGGCTAAAAGTAATGATTATACGTACTTGTGAATGTGTATTGTGTACGTACATAGAGTAAAAAAGTGGATGAAGACAGGTTCTTCAAGTAAACGTGTGACTGTATATTTTTTTACTGATAATCATATCACCCCCTAATCTTCTTCATATTTGCGATAACCCTCTCTCTCTCTCTCTCTCTCTCTCTCTCTCTCTCTCTCGAGTGACTTAGTGATAGTCTCTTATGTCTGTTTTCCATATTTCTCAATTTTACATATTTCATGCTTCTCTGTTCTTAATCATATCTACCCTTTTTTTTATGACTATGTCGCGTCAGATGCACCTTTCTATTTCTGTGTGACTTTGTCCGTATCTTTAGTTCAGAGAGAAAGACGAATGGTAAAAAAAGGGAAAATGAAGAAAAGGAAAATTGCAATCCTATGATTAAGAAAAATTAAAGAATAATAATCGCTCAGACACACACATGCACTTATTTGCACCCAGATAGTTTTTTTAGTACTACGATTACTCCTACTCCTTTCTAGAGATTAAATACCACATCCACATATGTCTTATTCTGTGGTATTTAAATTTATAGGAGAAATAACCTCTTATCATCACTCTGGTTCACGCTATGCCTGTTAAAAACTGCCCATGAGAATAATTATTTATCAGATATGTAGCAAATGATTTTTTTAAACAGGATAACGGCGCTTTTTTGTTTTGACTTTTTAGTTTTTTTTGCTTAATTAATTTAGAAAAATACAACAAAGGGTTATGCTTCAGGTTTTATGGATGAGTATCCGAATTAATTAAGTTAAACTACTACTTACTCTATTACTTACTATTTAATTTAATTATTACTACTAGCAGTAGTAGTGACTTTTTGAAAAAGTTTAGGACTGGTTTTAAAATTCCATTAATCCTGATTGTATGAGCATCTTTTAGACGAGTTAATAGTTTTTTTTTTCTTGTTGCTGTTTTTGAAAACAAATTGTTCTCGGAAAAAGATTCATCATGTTTATCTTGTCTTGTCTCAAGAACGTCCTGCATTAAATCTAGAAATAATCAAATGAATTCATTTAAAAAAAAAAAAAAAAAAACATATTGAATTTCTCTACTTATTGGCAGTATTATTATTGTTTGGGTGTTCCCGGGATTAGCAGCCTTGTGTCAAGCGAAGCTAAAAAGAAAAAAAAATGTACATGAAAACATGACCTATCGAAAATTTTTTTAAAAGTTTTCTTTACATTTACAAGCAAGTCGTGCAGACCGTTAAGTCCAGTCCTCACAAATGCTCCATACGTGTACACTGTCAGTGTAGTTTAGTCTTTTTTGCTATACTTGAGTACGCATACACACACGGGTCGAGAGAGAAAGATAGTCTGGCTCAAGGCCAAATGAAAGAGAAAAAATAAAATATTTTTTTCGCGACTACTATGCGAGCTTCTGTGTAGGCACACAAGTGACAAATGTAGGCACACACCACTAGTATTAAGCACAAACCTATATACGCAATTAAATGTGCGTGTATACGTGTATATACATTCTCTATCACACACACACACACACACACACACACACACACATACACATACATCAATCATCGATAATTGGAAATTGGAATCCATACATTTTCATTTTTAAAGTTTCCAATTTTACACTTCAGCGTACACATGCGCGCAAAACACACACTGCCTTTCCCTGGAGGTAAAACTATAAATAAAAATATAAAAATAAATAAAAAATAAATGAAGGTCGATAAATGTTTTACAATGTTTATTTATTTAATATGCAAAAAATTTAAATTATATTAATTAACAAAATTATGCTTTTATTTAATTCCCCGAAATGTGCGCGGTATATTTTTTTGATTAATGTCACAACAAATGTAACTTGAACACATCTCTACCCTTTCATAGATATTATTAATTTTAAATTTCACTCATTTCACTCTATCTCTTCCTCTCTCTCTCTATCTCTTCCTCTCTCTCTCTATCTCTCTTTTCACACACACACACACACACACACACACACACACACACACACACACACACACATCTTTGAAATTCCACACACAATAATCTCTAGGAGAATTCATATAGCGTTATTTTCATTGTAGCAGCAGTAGTCAGTTATGATTTATTTACTCTCGAAGCAGACAAAAATACAACAATATGTATACCGATTTATTTACTTACTGTTTTTTTGTCACAACCTATATATATATATATATATATTCGTATTAATTTTCGTATATATATAAATTTTATAGTAATAATAATAATAATAATGATAATGCCTAATCATTTTTGAAAATTATCAGCATTCACACGAGGTCACAAAGCTTTACTCTCGAAACAGTATGTTTTGCTGTAGTACACTAGTACAGTTCACATATAAACTTAAACATAAAAATGTACTGTAAAGTTATCAGTCAGACCAGGAAATAATACTTATATTTGGTCATGGGTCAGATTTTGAGAAGTAGGTCGAGCCCATAACTTTTTCACTAAGCATCTGTCATATGGGCTGCATATTTCTAATAATTGGGCATTTTAACTTGGTAGAGGGGGTTAATGTCGACAGTTTCTTCTTGGGGAGTGTATCGCTGAGTTCGGTGGCTTAAAAAAGTGATCGGTTTCAGCACAAAGAAAGTTAAATTAATAATAAGATCTTTCTCAATCAATCATTCACGAGCTTTCTTTATCGATAGCTTTTAAAATCTAAAATATGCTGTTTTTCGGCTATTGTTAACTTAAGTTCAGCGTTTCAAATGTATTTCAAATGTACTCTGCTTTACCTCCCTTATATATCACGTACATCTTTTGAAGCACTCATATTCTGAGATCTCCTTTAAAGAAGAAATGGCGAGAATTACTTTGGCGAGATATTGGAAAACCAATGTAGGATTATGTATATATTTAGAATCTAGATGAAATAAATACTGTTTTAAAATAAAAGAAACAGGGCGTCTACTCAAATTCGGTTATCCACTAAGCATCATTTGACATATATACATATATATATATATTTAAAATTTGTGTATTTAGGCAGAACGTTCACTTTTAAACATGTCAGATTAAATAAATTGCAAACACTATGTTTGCTTACTTTTAATAAAATCCGTTCATACTCACGGATAATCTTTCGCGTATGACAATCAAAAGATGTCAGAAATTAGCTGTAACGTTGACAGATGTTATTTTCATTTATTTCTTATCTTAAAGTACCCAAGTACCAAGATTATCCGTGAGTATGAACGGATTTTATTAAAAATAAGCAAACATAGTATTTGCAATTTATTTAATCTGACACACACATTATTGGACAGGGTGGGCCAAAACTAGGCTTAATGCTGTTTCACTATATTCGTTTCACGTTTCCACGGCTCAGAACCAGAGCTAACTTCGTTGAACTGTTCTTTCAGCAAGATGGAGCACCCCGCTCCATTTATGCTTTAGTTGTAAGTGACTACCTTGATTAAACCTTTCCAGATCGTTGGTTCGGAAGAAGCACCATCGAATTCCCACCACGTTCACCTGACCTACACCAATGGATTTTGTTTTGCGGGGTTTAGTAAAGGAGGTTTATGAGAGAAATCCCCACACAGTAAAGACGAATTAAAAGAGTGAACCTCAGATATTTATTGAAATGATGCAGGTCGGGATTTTTGTGTCGTGCTGTGTGTCATAGTGTTCTGCAGAGATTCGAGGAATGTTGCAATGTTGAAGGAGGACATTTTGAGCACTTAGGAGATTAAACCCTAAAGTGTTAAATAAATGTACATTTTAGAAAATTAAAAGAACTACTTTGGCACATTATATATAAAGATTAACAAAATCTTCTTTAAACAACCGACAATTTGAAATAATTTGTTTGAACATTATTTTTGATCGATACTCGTATTTAAGTAGATATTCTGTTTATAATCAAGCATTATTATATATTTATTTCTACCGGCCTGATTATTTACGATAAATGCCGAATGACACACATTTTCGTATTAAAAATTTATGGTAAATAATCAGGCCGGTAGAAATAAATATATAATAATGCTTGGTTATAAACAGAATATATTTTACTGAAATACGAATATCGATCAAAAATAATGTTCAAACAAATCATTTCATTCATATATATATATATATATATATATATATATAGAGAGAGAGAGAGAGAGAGGTCGCAATCTTTATTTTAAACATGTTTCGTTAAAAACGGCCAACAAGGAAGATTCTAATTTTTTATTTAATTTTTCCAGTATTCTTACATGTTTCCGTTTTGCTGGAAATAAAGAATGAAAAATGTTTCATAATTTTTTACTTTTCAAGCGCTTTCAACCACTTCACTGGCCATTTTCAAGTATGTTATTTTTTGTTATTTTATCTGTGGGGAATATGAAATAAAAATAACTCGCTTTTCTTCACTGTGGTCAAACTCTTGAGCCAGTGTGAAATTTATTTTTGACCAACAGAAAAAATGATTGGCCCCGTGCTGAAGACCAAGGCAAATTTCGTGAGTCTGTACGAAATTTTTTAACCAGTGAAAAGAGAACGATTTACAAACTGAGAGAAAGTAACAAGCCGATGTGAAATCATTTTTCGATATAGAGAAAGAAAATTGAATCAGAGAGACGAGGAAGCAGAGAACAGTCAACACCAGTCAGGACGTAACAAAAATTGTCAACCGCCTGGACACCTGTTCCGGCGACTTGTATACGCACCCTCCCACCTTTCTCTCTCCTGCTGATTTCTTTATTTCTTCTTTTTCCTCTTCACCTACTCGTCGTCCACAACAAAATGAAAGGAACAAAAACTGTACAACTATTTGTTGATACACACAGTTAAAACATAGATTTATCTTTTTCTGTACAAATCACATTTCGGTAAAACAAACAAATTGTTTATTGTTTATTCATCGGCAGATCTTTAAATTTATTTGTTTTCCTTTTTTTCTTTTTTCTTTAATTTTTACTTTTTTCAGCGCAGTCTTATCGATTAATACATAAAGTTTCCGATTATCAAATAAAAAAAAATTGTAAAAATTTCAATATTTAAACAATTTTAGGGGCTCAGTTTCTCATACAACGTTTTAGAACCACTCCCGTTGGGGTCGCTTTGTTTTGGTTTTTTGGGACGAGTTGTTGCTCTTGTTGCGGATGTGTGTTGTGGTGCAGTGGATATCGGCTCGGAACGAGAAATCGGGGAACCGAGTTCGAATTCCAGCCGAATTCATTGCATTCACTTACGCGCAAATACCCCTGGGAAAGGTATTAATCTTCCTTCCAGTTATGGGTTAAATAACAGGACAGATTGGGTTCTATAGCTTTGGTCGGCAACCAGTCTACCGCAGAAAGCAATGGCAACCTACTGCGGGATAATCTTCTGCCTTTCGAGACATGATCGTCCAAGCGTGTATCACGTATGGCACTTAACTGACTGTTGCTCTTGTTTTTGTCTTTTTCAAGTTTTCTTCAGTTCTTACGATGGCATCTTCCTCGGAAACTCCAGGAACGGCTTTATTCAAAAATTTCACAAAGGATTTCAGTCGTTGAATATACGCAAGCAATAGAGTTAATTGCACAGGATCGATTTAAGGTTGTATGAAAAAATGAGCCCCCCACCAAAAAAATTGTTTAAATATTGAAATTTTTACAATTTAAAAAAAAAATTTTTTAAATTTTTTTTTTTTGTCAATCGGAAAGTTAAAAAAAAATCAACAAATTTAAAGATGGTGGTTGTCTCCTTCAGATCCGCCGTTTATTCTTTAAACTCTTTAGTACTCTTTCTCTTAGAAACGTTTCACGGTTTAATTTCATGCATACAATTTGATATTATCCTGTTCGATAAATAAATTTAAATTTATTTAACGTTCTCCACTGGCAACAAAACAAAACAAAACTACCTTTCTCAGGACAAAAAAACTCTTCTCACCCTTTACACATGAGTTTGAAGAGTTTTTTTGTTTTTTTTTACCTAGTGCACTGTAAGATTATTTTTGTTAATGCATTTTTTTTTAACAAAAATAAACTTGGCAATACATTATTTTGTTTACTCAAGTCTTCGCTTTGTTGCTGTCTTCCATCATTCAGTGCGGACCAATATAACACTCGCATTATTGGATCAAAAATGTCCCGTAGCCTGACGTGGATTCGATCAAATGCTCATAACATTTTTCAGTAGGTTGCTTCGTTTCACGCATAACTGAAATTTACATATTCTGGATGCGATAATTTTACAAAGTATCGTTCGGAAAACGATCAGTACGTGATTATGAATTTTAAATGTTTTTACATTAAAATTATAAGTGAAATGCATTTTTATCATATCTGAAAAGAATGAATTCATGACAAAAAGTTAAAAGGATATTTATTTGTCGGTACTTCCCTGACAGTTACAATCTCCAAGAATTTAAATGTTAAAAAGTCAACACTCAACAGTCACCTCCTGTCTTACTAACTTACATCCTCTCTCATGCTTTTCTACATCCACCCCACTCTCATTAGTACTCTCTTCCCTCTCTTACTCTCTTCTTGACACCCCCTGCAACTTCTCACTTCTCAACATTCCTCCTATGTAGCCCCCTGCACAACAGTGGCAGTAAAATGCCTTTCCTTGGGGCGACACGATTATAAAATAAATAAATAAGATGAGGTAGTATTTACATTATTTATGTTGTCCTCATTTTTATTGCCATGTTTTTTGGCCGTTGTATGCTCCGGCCTTCTTGAGTTTTGTGTTTGAGTTTTGTTTAATGGCGTATCAACCTCTGTGGGTTATTTGATGCCAAAAAGGCGGGGTTTTAAGGTATTGTTTTAATGTTCAGTTATAATGTTCAGTGAGAAGGTTGATTTGGTCAGATTTGGATGAAAAATGTTTTTTTATCTTTTCCCTTTATTTCATAAAACTGAAGATGTCTTCTAGTTTTGTATTCAAAAATGTATTGCTGGTAATATTTTCTTTTCCTTTAAAAATGTATATTTTTCCATAAAAGTCTATCTTTATGTATATATTTCTATAAAAGTCTATTTTTATACTTTCATAGTGTGTGACCATTTGTGTTACTATTTGCCCATAGCTTGGACCCTAACAGGTGCTATAACTCCGGGTCAGAGTGGACCTGGAACAGCAGCAATTAAGAGATGGTTCGATGCTCCTCACAACCAGAGGCCTTGCTGCCGGATGCAGTTTATCGTCATATCCAGAACCACTGGCCTTCTTGAGATGCTAGGAATTTTGAATCGATCTTTTTATAATAATTCTCATTCCGTATACAAGTTCCCGATGCCATCAGTAAGTTAAGTGCCATACGTGATACACGCTTGGGCGATCAGGTCTCGAAAGAGACATGACTGACTGGGCAGAAGATTATCCCGCAGTAGTTTTCCATTGCTTTCTGCGGTAGACTGGTTGCCGACCAAGGCTATAGAACCCAATCTGTCCTGCTATTTAACCCATAACTGGAAGGAATAGACGGATTAATACCTTTCCCAAGGGTATTTGAGCGTAAGTGAATACAATGGATTCAACTGAAATTCGAACTCGGCTCGCCGGTTTCTCGTTCCGAGTCGATATCCACTTTACCACAAATAACTTAAATCCTCCCGATGCCATATCTTTCTTTAAATCAACTCTTTAAGTTATTTGTTCCAGGTATTAAACTCACAACATTTGTAGTCAAGTCACTAACCAACTAACCAACATCTATATCCACTGGACCATGTGTCCTTGAGGAAAACAGCATGTGCATTTCTGGGACTTATAAACCTAATGTCCCAGTAATCTTTTTCTTTTTTTTTTTTTTTTTTTTTTTTTTACCAGATCTCATATTGCTGGTTTTCATATTGTATTCATTTCTATGCTTGGTCGTCTTAAGAGATTATTTAGGCCTAGCATGTGCGCTGATTCCTTCCTTTACGCAGTTTTCAATGGTGTTCACTGTCAATTATTTCGACATCATCCCATAGGGGGCGATAATTTCCTTTCTACTCTATAAGCTTCTTTTCTCGCACTTCCCGCCTGTGGAACTCCCTTCCATATATTTGCTTTTCTAACGGCTACAACCTCTAGGAATTTAAATGCAATGTCAATTCCCATCTCTTATCCACTTGACTCCAGTCCTTTCTACATCACCTCGTATATCTTGTTCTTTTTCTTCCTTTTTTTTTTTTTTTAATCATATCACCACGAGCAAGGCGGTAACGCCACTGACGTGCAGGGGGCTACGTAAGAGTGAAAAGATTTGAAAAGAGAAAGCCGGAAACCACATCCTAAACAGGAAACAAGGGATAAGCCTCTTCACTCGTTCAATAGACGTGGGTGGACATGGTACATTGCAGAAGTACTCCACAAATCTCAGATGAGTGTTGTAACGCACTTTGAAAACATTTGAATACGTGAATCACTGCGATGTTTAGGTACTTCAGGATTTAATGAAAAAAAAAAAAATGAATGGAATCCAATTTCCGCCTGGGATTTTCTAATCAAACACAAGAAAATGATCCATTTATTCATTTAATTTTGGAAAGAATGATCACAAGTGAAGGAAAATGGCAATGAACGAAAATGGATGTGGGGAAAACGAAATAAACTACCGTTAACAACAAAAAAAAACAAAACATGCTGGCAAACTTCTAAAGAAGGTGATACTGAGATTGGAAAGACATTGTGTTTTACTATATACTTCTGCAAAATCAAACATTGAACAAATGAAGAACTCAGATGAAAAGTACACGGAATTGGTTAATCAGATGGGTGTCGTCTTCTGTCGGGACAAAGCCAGACCTTACCTCTCTTTACAAACCCTAAAAAAATTCTTACAGCTTGGTTACTACAAATGCCATACTCACCTGACACATCTGTATTATTACTTATTTCGGACCATGTAGAATTCTCTTAACGAAAAGGACCTAAATTCTCTGGAAGCCTGTAAAAACCACTTGCATCAGTTCATCAGCCAGGAAGAAGCCAAGTTTTGAGAGGATGAAATGATGAAGCTACCTCAAAGATGGCAAAAGATAGTAGCACAAAATGCCATATCTGGAGTTCAATAGATCTATGTACAAATATATAAATGCTGTCTTTGAAATTCACCTAAAGAAAGACAAAGATCTTTTGTGATGATTCATTAGTTCTATACTGAATATTGATCTGAAATGTTCACTGTATAATGTTCTATCTGCGTGATCAACAGGGTAGCATTGAAAAAAATTAGATTGAAAATATATTTTATATACTATTTAGACTATTTACATTGTTAGGACTATTGTTCTCATCTTTATTGCCATATTTAAGGCATTTCGGCTGTTGTACGCTCTGGCCTTCTTCAGGTGATATACATTGTAAATTCAACTCTGCAAGTTTTTGTCCATCTCTGCTGTGGGCATGTATTGATAAATCATCAACATGACAATGAAGATTAGGATAACAGACCAAACAAATGTGAATAGTGTAAATAGTTACAATACCTCATCTAAAAAATATAAACATATTTATTGCATGTCTGACATTGTTCAGTCTCTCTCTCTCTCTCTCTCTCTCTCTATATATATATATATATATATATATATATATATATATATATATATATATATGAAGGGGCTGTTGTCAGTACAACGTATCGGCCGATCCATTCTTCAGCTTTTATTAGGCATAATCTCTGAGAACAGAGCGGATACTGTAGGGCGTGGGGGGGGGGCTTGAAATGTTGGGCTTCACTTTGACTTTGTTTAACTGTGATTTGCTCTTCAGAAATTCTTCATTGTTCCTTTGTTCCACCATATTTGCCCTTAAGTCTCGAATCGAAGAGCAGATTGGAAAATTTATTTAGAATAAATTCGTTTTCGGTATAAAAAGTAATGTAGAGAATGTTGGAATAAATAGACAAACTGGGAAACTTGGAAAATGAAATAAACGATGTGTCTGGAATAACATTGGATCCATCCATCGATCCAGATTCCATTATGCGTAATGCTCGTTGGTGGTAACAATATTCTGGATAAGCAAGGGATCGCCCATAGTGGTTGTTTTTGTTTTACCGACATAGTTTTTTCGCGCCTTTCTACAGCTTCTGATGGCTGGCATTTTAATTCAGAGTTGTCTGCGTTGTTAATTAACCCTTATCTTGGGAAGAATAAATAGATTCATACATTTCCCGACGTGAGTGTACTACGAAACTGATGATGTAATTCGAACGTGGATTGGAGATTTCTCCGGATAAAGTAATTAGAGTAAAAATGCATATAGCTGGCCAGGCCCGTCATTTTCCGGCACAAATATATATGTGTGTTTTGTTTTGTTTTTTCACGCTATAATTATCAAAAACAGTTCATGTAAACAATTTCTCGATGAAAACAATTAAACGAGGAACGAAATTTATGTACTCACCGGACGAGTCTATTAACACAGTGCCAACTTACACTAAAAAGCAAAATGATATAGAATAACCCAATAACATTTTGTTCAGTAAATAAAACTATATGTATTGAGTTTGAGTATATTGGCAATATTTAATCTTTGTATCCACAAAAAAGGTGTGTCAAAAGGGTGGTTTGCCCTTGACAACGCTATTACTTTAAATACCTTCAATCATCGGCAATATTGTTTTAAAAAGCGATGATTAAAATTATTTTTAAATAAAACCTAAACATATGAATGTGAATTCATACATTTTATTTTCTTTGTTCTTGAAGATTTACAACAAAAAATGTTAAAAGCTGTTTATTTATTATGAATTGTTTATTGGAATGGTTGGTAAAAGATCGGCTAATCGTCAGTTGATTGGAAATTAATAAAATAGTAAAAAAAGGGTTTCCTTATAGTTTGTTTACATATTTTAATAATTTAGTAAATGTTTATTAATAAAAAAAATCCAATTGTTCCTATCGAATTGTGAAAGGAAGACCGTTTCGAACGGGCAAGCTTTCAGATCGTTTCTCACGAACGCGGATGTCCCTCAAGGCTCTATCCTCGGCCCTATGCTGTTTCTGGTCTTCACCAAATGATCTTCCTAATGTTATAACACGACCCAGCGCGTCCAGTCAACCTCCCTGACTTTTGGTTGATTCTGCCCACGCTGTGTTGTTGATCTCAGGTTAGCCAAAACAGGACCGTTTATTACCATTTGATGAGAACGGACCGAGGGATTGGTATACGTAAAAACCAGATTCAAGACCGCAACTACATGGTCTAGATTTATATATCGAATAATTACAAAATTACAAGCAAGTCAAAATAAGTGACGGAAAAGAAATATCAGTTGGCTGGTATTCAATAGAATATTCATGCTATATTATTTATACGGGACGATCAGTTGGTTGAATTTGTCAATATCTCTCTCTGATCGTCTTCCTCTTATTTCTAGCAGCAGGCGAGTTTTTCAGACCGACCGTATTTTCCAACCTCTTCTTCTCAGCTTCAGGAGCCGACACTCAAATTTCGTCTTTGCATTCTCATTTTGTTAAACAGCACTCAGACCGGTGAGGGGAAGAAGGTAATGAAGATTTTATTTCCCTCACTGTATAACCCTTCACCATCTCGAAATGACAACAATTACATTTATCCATTTCGCCCCTCTTATTGTCTACCTGCTCTTATCAACTGCCCTGGTAATCCAGGGCATAAGAAATTGTCAAGGTCGTATTTTGACCTAGGGTCATACATCGTCAAAACCCATTGATAGATGTTGTGACTAGAATTACGTAACTAACTTTTGATGAATTCGATTACTTTCTCAACAAAAGGATTTTGCACCCAGTGGATCGTTGTATCTGTATTTTCCACTTTTAAAAAATAATTTGGCTACTTTTCCCGACAAAAATAATTATATTCTCCAATTTTAGAGAAATCTCTTCTCATCTTGAATATCACTTAAAATTAATACCAGCCATCTGAAAATAAGGTTACAATGTCATCAGTTCCTAAGTAGGCTTCTATGCAGATAGCACGACAATCTCGATAGAAAATCTGACAAGGATGACAAACTACTCTTAAGATGGACCTGCAACCAGTGGTTAACTAGGTCAGGAAATGGCTTGTAAATTTGAATGCCGCCCAAACAAAACTGTTCTTCTTTAACTACCATAGGGAAACTTTCTTGGCAACCATCAGCATGGCTGATCCAAGTCACCTTGAGAGCATCACACTATGCCTTCTTGGTATCACTTTTTTTTAACTGACCTGAAGTGGAACGTATATATTGGATCTATAGCTGCATCTATTGTTAGGAATGTTAAGTCTCTGTACCTGGTCATCTACCAACCATTCGTCCGTGCATTGAATAATGTTGCCATATCTGGTTGGGTGCTCCTGCTGTTATATGTATATATATATATATATATATATATATATATATATATATATATATAGGAAAAACTACTAAAAAGTTGTAAGTTTAAACATGTATTTTTTGACAGTATTTGTTTATATATATATATATATATATATATATATATATCCTGGGTTAAAAGCAATCGGAGTCTAACCGTACTGATGAGCTGTGATACAGCGAAACAGATCTGTCTGCGGATGACTTTATATATATATATATATATATATATATATATATATATATATATATAAACTTATTTATAAATGGAACTTTGTCTGTGTGTGTGTGTGTGTGTGTGTCCGTTACCTATAGACTCCGAAACGGCTGAACCGAATTTCTTGAAAATTTACACAGTTGTACTATAAGCGTCTGCAAGTGTTCTTAGCTAGGTTTTGTGTCGAGGTACCCCCGATAAATATCGAAAATCGATAATTGAAAAAATCGGGTTATAGAAGGAATGATCCGATTTTAATAAAATTTGATGCACTCATAGACAAAGACATAAGAAACGATATTCAAAAGTTTTAAGGTTGCAGTTCTTACAATAGTGCAGAAAATCGATAATATATATATAAAAGCTTTCATTACACCCGAGCAACGCCGGGCTATACTGCTAGTATATATATATATATTGTTGTAGATCCCAAGAATGGGATCTGCACAAATAAATGAACAACGACCAGTAATTGAGATAGAAAATATATGTATTAGCGTAAGGATACAGACTTGAATGAAGATTAGTAGTCCAGGAATACGGGTTAATAAAAAGTAGATGTACAAGTCTCTGGAAGTGAAGCCGTAGTATATTGAGTCTGTCCGCGTCAGAAGCTGACGGGTACGGCGCAATAATTTTCTGGATGAGTGGAGCACAGAGCTACTATGAATTACTGGCGGTATTATCTCGTCTCGCTTCTATAGCAGTAGTATAAGTATACTCTGGACGAATCCATCTTTATGAAAAGGGGGAACCCCACAACATATATATATATATATATATATATATATATAGAATGAATTGACGTGAGAAAAGTTTGTCACTTAGTTGACTGATGCTGCCGTCAGCATCCCGACTCCAAAATTTAGTAGGTATACCCGTTAGTCCACTTTTCGAGGTTATCATTAATATCTGATGGCCGATCATTAAGTTCATTACATTGGTAGGGTGACATATAGTCAATCAGTCAGTTAATGCCATACGTGATACACGCTTCATGATTCTTTCGATCCATGACTGACTAGGCAGAAGATTTTCCCGCAGTAGGTTGGCATTTCTTTCTGTGGTAGACTGCCAATAGAACCCATTCTACTATTTAAATCATATTCATATCTATCCAAAGGATATTTGCACACAAGTGTAAGTGCAACGTATTCAACTGGAATTCGAACTCGGCTCTTCGAGTTCTCATTCGTAGCTGATATCCATTACACCACAACGCACAAGCTATTGATTATATTATTCCAGGGCCGTGCTTAAGGCACCCGCAGACCCCCGCAACTGCGGGGTGCCGCAAGTTCCCTTTGGCTCCGCAGATCTATTGTGATGAAAAAAAAAAAAAAATTAACAAAATAATTATTACGATTAACTGGAAAATTATAATCATACTTATATGTTGAAATAAACATCTATCAACCCGTCTCATTATCTCTCTCACTTTATATATAAATCTTTGAAAGAAGCCTTCCACCCCGAAGAGGTTGCAAATCATTTGTAATAAAAAAATGAACTTGAGAGAGAAATAGATTATAGATATTTGTTTAAACATATATAAAAAGTAGCTAAAAGTTGTGAAAAACGTTCGTAATAATATATAGCTTCAAAACGCCAATTCCGTGATTTCTTCCGTTTTGTCGTGATCACAGAATATCTGTGTTCCGAGAGTATGTTATTTAGTTTAAAGTACCATTTATTTTAGGTTCAGTATGTTCGGCGGGTGCAAGTTGCATTTTGGGGGTAGAGGGGCCGCAAGGCGCATTCTGCGGTGGGGGGATGTTGCTAAGCACGGCACTGTATTATTCAATCTATGATATCGATATTTACTACTAAATGCATTGATGAAGAATAATTTGGAAAATAAATATTTGTTGTATAAATTAAAAAAAAGCCTTTTTTTTTTATTCATTTGGTTTCGCATGTATCGATATTCCCGATGGAGTATGAGAGGTTTTTGATTCGATCCACTTTCTAATATATAACCAGATATTGGATTGAAAAAAAAATTCTTTTTGGTCGAGCCTAAAACTTTTCTGCACCCTTTCTGCTGATATTTCATGAACAACGTGAATTCTGACACGACAACTCATGAAGCAAGAGTGTTTGTTTTGGAGTCCTGAGCAATGATTTAAATTAAAACAGACTTAATATTTGCAAAGACATGAGTGTAAACACTATGCCTTAAAGCATGTTTGCCGATCGATAGACAAGCGAAAACTGAGATAGATAGATAGATAGATAGATAGATAGATAGATAGATAGATAGATAGATAGATAGATATGAACAGACGGAGATAGATAGATAGATAGATAGATAGATAGATAGATAGATATGAAGAGACTGAGATAGATAGATAGATAGATAGATAGATAGATAGATAGATAGATAGATAGATAGATATGAAGAGACTGAGATAGATAGATAGATAGATAGATAGATAGATAGATATGAACAGACTGAGATAGATAGATAGATAGATAGATAGATAGATAGATAGATAGATAGATAGATAGATAGATAAGAACAGACTCAGATAGATATTATGAACAGATTGGGATACTAGCAGTATAGCCCGGCGTTGCTCGGGTGTCATGAAAGATTTAAAACTAATCCATGGTCCTGGAGGTCGGACTCTTTGGACGTTGGCACGAAAGACTAAAAAAAGCAATAGTTGTTTAAGTTGTTTCCAGTCAAAACGAAACCGTAGACTGAAAGAAAAATGAATGTATGTAAGTCAAATTTTGATTTCCTGATATCGATATCAAATAAGTTTTTTCGTCGTAAACTGAATTTTGAAGGCTAAATAAGTCCTCTGAGTAAAGGGTATCATGGCTGAGACTAAGAACTACAATTATACCTACTTAGCGCAAAATCCGAAGGAAAAACTAAAATAAAAGGGCTAAAAAAAATACAGACATACAGGCAGATATACAGACACACACACAAACATCTTGCCTTTTATATTATCGATATTCTGCACTATTGTAAGAACTGCAACCTTAAAACTTTTGAATATAGTTTCTTTATGTCTTTGTCTATGAGTGTATCAAATTTTATTAAAATAGGACCATTCCTTCTATAACCCGATTTTTTCGATTATCGATTTTCGATATTTATCGGGGTTACCTCGACACAAAACCTAGCTAAGAACACTCGCAGACGCTTATAGTACAACTGTGTAAATTTTCAAGAAAATCGCTTCATCCGTTTCGGAGTCTATAGGTAACGGACACACACACACACACAGTTCCATTTATAAATAAGTTGAGATACGTGATGGCTGCCGACTGACTAATTCAGTGAGCATGACCATCGCTGACAAGTTTTATCCATGGTTTCAGTTTATGTGTAATTTACAATGGCTCTTAAATCCAGTGACTTGCAATGCTTACTGCAGACGTGGCAAACTAAAACATCATTCAGTAAGTCCCGGGCCTGACATATAGATGGCGCCAGTAATAAAAAAAAAAATGATTTTTATGAAGTTCTAACCTCAAATGGCATGTGACAAAATTTGGGCCCAATCGGATTATTAGTTTACAAATTACAGTTATTCAAGTGAAGCTACTGTTGCAAATTTTCAAAACAATGGAGAAATCTGAATTTCGTGTTTTGATAAATCATTGTTTTCTGATAGAAAAAATACTGTTCAAGAAAAGTAATGGCTTGATAAGTTTTATTCAGACTCTACTCCGTAGAAAACAACGTTTAAGAGGCGGTATGCTGATTTTAAATGCGGTCGTACAGACACAAATGATGCTGAACGCTCAGGTCGCCCAAAATCGGCAGTTGTCACGGAAAACTCCAAAAAATCCACAAACTCGTTTTGGCCGATCGTAAATTGAAATTGCATGAGATAGCAAAGAAGTTGAACATATCAGAAGGCAGTGTATTCACCATTTTACATGAACATTTGTCAATGAGAAAGCTGTGTTCAAAGTGGGTGTCGCGTTTGCTTTATGGGATACACATTTTTTTTTCTATTAAAATAAGCAATAAGAAAATACATAAAAACATTATAGAAATTTTGGATCAAAACGGCATTAGAATTTAAATTACATTTTTATATTTCTCAACCAATCAGCTAAAAACATAGAATAAGAACATTCTAGAAAAATAGGATCGGAAGTCAATTAACAAAAATATTTAGGCCCCAAAACAAAATAGTAAAATACAAATCTGATTGGTCAATAAATGTCTTCACACCTAAATGTTAGGAAGATTCTTTGATCCACTATTATGGTATATAAATAACACACTGTTAGGAAGAAAAGGTCAGTCACCAAGCTAGCCATTAAGTCAGCATGTAACCGATACTTTGTCCGGCCGAGTCATTCTTCCACACCAAAGTTCATGACCTAGCTACAGATGGCCATGAAAGGAAAAACCCGACAAACTTTCTTTCATCAACGCAACATGCTGTCGTCACCCGAGATGAACTTAATGTAAGTAAGAACGACTTATTTACGGACCCCGTTAATATAAACTTACACACACCTTTAAACAAATTTAACTTCTTGCCAAAATTTATTTTCCAAAAGGCAATTTTTCACATCATGTATTTTATTTGTTTCCACATGCTAATTTTATTTTATACATATTAAATTGTTTGTTGTTTAATTTTCGTTGTGACTTATTCCATTTCTTTTGCGCGGTTGTAAAACATTGTGTTGTATTTGTGGGGGAACTAATCTCGAGAGCAATACCCGTAAAATACGGAAGCACATCAACCAAGCACTTACCAAATCCCCTACAGCTTACAATCGATCAAAAACAACAACGCGTCGACGATTCAGAGTGTTGTTTGCAATTGTTTCAACGCAACAAGAAGTTTTTGCGTAAATATGTGACAATAGATGAAACATGAACCAAATCGGCAGTCAGCTGAGCGGACAGCAGCAGGTGAAAGCCGAGTTCAAATTCCAGCTGAATCCATTGTATTCATTTACGCGCAAATACCCTTGGGAAAGGTATTAATCCGTCTCTTCCTTCCAGTTATGGGTTAAATAACAGGACAGATTGGGTTCTATAGCCTTGGTCGGCAACCAGTCTACCGCAGAAAGCAATGGCAACCTACTGCGGGATAATGTTCTGCCCACTCAGTCATGTCTCTTTCGAGACATGATCGCCCAAGCGTGTTTCACGTATGGCACCTAAACTGACTGAAGGTATTTTGTTCATCGATTTGCTTGAGAAAGGAAAAATCATTAATAGCGAATATTATATAGCATTATTATTGCGTTTGAAGGAAGAAATCGCACCCCCCCCCCAAAAAAAAACTGCCATAAATGAAGAAGAAAAAAGTGATCTTTCACCAAGACAGCGCCCCGTATCACAAGTCGATCGCAACGATTGCAAAACTACAAGAATTGCACTTTGAATTGCTTACGAATTCACCCTATTCTCCAGATCTGTTTGCAGACCTCAAAAGAATGCTCCGGGAAAAGAGGTTTTGCTCCAATGAAGAAGTTATAGCGGAAATTGAGTCGTATTTTGAGGCCAAAGACAAATCGTTTTACAAAAAAGGCATTGAATTGTTAGAGAAGCGTTGGAATAAGTGTATCACCCAGAAGGAAACTATGTTGATATCACCCAGAAGGAGACTATGTTGATGAATAAAGTCAAATTTTTCCTAAAAGTTGTTTTATTAGTTAGGCCAGGGTTTTATTGAGTGATGTGTTAAGTTATCTTGTACAGTGCCTGGCCTGATTTGTAAATTCTGTTCAGATTTCTGTTTTGGTTTTAATGCGACGAGTGATTTCTTGAGGTTTTCTGGCACATCCCTAATGTTACGTTATTCCCAACGAAGTACTGATTGTATTACCTCAAATGTCTACCAATATGACCCTTCTTGTGGCTAACGAAGCCAGCATCGGAGAGACATGCTTTTCCACATTCGATACATGTAGATTGATTAATTTTTGGATCACTGATATCCCTATAATAGTAGGCTAAATTTAATAAATAAAATAGAAATATATTTTTTAATAATCCATTCAGCTAACTTCATTTCTGAAACGAAATATTTTGATAAGCAAATCAAAAGAAACGCGAAAGCGAAAGGCAAGTCTTCTCTACCCGAGTACTTGCAGACCCAAGAAAGGAGGGCTTCGAGATCTGTTCTCTCTACCCCTTTACCAGAAATAGGGACAGCCTGGTTCATTACTCCAAATACCAAAGAACTAATCAGGACGATTGCCTACTACAAAGAAAGACTAGTCTCTCTCTCTCTCTCTCTCTCTCTCTCCCAACATACCACGAATTACGAACTCTGTCGCGCAAGAAGGACCAGTCAGTCAGTTAACTGCCATACGTAATACATGCCTGGGTGATCATGTATCGAAAGAGACGTGACTGACTCGGCAGATTTTCCCCACAGTAGGTTGCCATTACTTTCTGCGGCAGATTGGTTGCCAACCAAGGCTATAGAAGTCAATATGTCCTGCTGATGAACCCATAGCTGGAGGGAGAAGAGACAATACCTTTCGCAAGGTTATTTGCGCATAAGTGAATGCAACGATGCAACTGGAATTCGCAAAGCGTTCATTCAATTTAAATGTTAAAACCCAACATTCTCCGACAACATCCATATTCCCTTCATTGTATGATCTATACATAGACATACATATGTGTGAGTGAACAGACTTAGATATGAACAAAGACTGGGGTAGGCAGAAAGAGATAGAGAAAGAGAGAGATTAATAGATTGATGGATTTAATTTATGGGAAATGCATAATGGGTGCCTGCTGTACTTCTGGTTCAGTTTATTTTTGTAAGGTGTCGTTGTTGATTAAATGATTGCAAATATTTTTTAAACTATCTCTACATTATAAAATGGGTAATTTTTTAATTTGTTCCCCGAATGCCTTTACCCCTTCAAATCTTTCCAAAACATCCTTATTTCCGTGCAAATGTAAATGCTGAACTCAAATCGATAATTGTTTATTGAAGAAATCTACCTTTTTTCACATTAACGACCAGAAAAATATCGAACTTCTTGTCGCTGTTTATCTCACCCCGTAACCACGCTTCAAAAATGTTATTCACTGCAGAATAACTTCATGCCGATTTTTCGGCCTTTTTACTTCCCTTTTGCAATTACTACGCGGAAATTGAGTTCCGAAACCAAACAAATCGCGGAGTAATTGCTCAAAGTAAGTAAATAGGCCGAAATAAGTATCCTACGCCTCAAGTCATTCAGCGGTGAACCAGATATGAGAACGGTGGTAAGGGGTGAGATATAGTCCGATTTTTATCTGGTCGATAACATGAAAAAAGATAGGTTTCTTCAATAAACAATTATCAATTTGAATTCAGCATCTACATTTGCACAGAATTAAGGATGTTTTGGAAAGATTTGACAGGGTACAGTCCTTCGGGGAACAAATAAAAAATTTGCCATGCACTTTTTATCGAGTTGAAATATTCATCTTGGAAATCATCTTAAGTGGTTAGATTTTTGAAAAAGTAAGGACTATATATAGAAAAAAAAGTACAGAAAACGGTCATGATTTCTTTTAGTTTTAAAGGATCCCTCTCCCTACACTTCTTGTCAACGTTGAAGTGCAACAAACTTTTTACTTGCCTTGTATCTTGCTGATAGGTTTGTTTCTTACAAACTCGACTGAATAGTCGGGTTGGCCCCTTTTATTGTCTTCTTTTTGTTTATTTTATTTTGTTTCAATGATACACAATCCAAACGACAATAGAGAAGGTTAAAGGGGTGCCATTTTTTATTTATTCCCGATTTCACAACCTCAAAAAGAATGAGAAAAAAAGATCCGATGCAAGGAAAATCTGTGTTATTCCTAACTTTTTTTTTTTATGTGCCTTCTATTTTTCATAAGGGGTTCTCTTTAATTATTTTACTAAATTTTGTGGATGGGTTCACAGATTAGGTGGGTGATAAATAAATGCGTGTGCTTGTATTTAATTACAATGTATTCATTTTGTTCGTTAATCGATGTGTAGTAAAAAAAAAAGTATTTAAAAATATACAGAATTTTTGTATTTTTAAAGCGAAAAATATATCATCATGTATTCTTTTTAACTGTTTTCCATTTTTTGAATATTCAAACTCACTCTAAAAACTGAATTAAACAAAGTACAACATCCTCTTCTTTGTGGTACAGTGGATATCGGCTCGGAACGAGAAATCGGGGAGCCGAGTTCGAATTCCAGTTGAATTCATTGCATTCACTTACGCACAAATACCCTTAGGAAAGGTATTAATCCGTCTCTTCCTTCCAGTTATGGGTTAAATAACAGGACAGATTGGGTTCTATAGCCTTGGCTGGCAACCAATCTACCGCAGAAAGCAATGGCACCCTACTGTGGGATAATGTTCTGCCCAGTCAGTCATCATGTCTCTTTCGAGAAATGATCGCCCAAGCGTGTTTCACGTATGGCACTTAACTGACTGACATCCTCTTCGGTAAAAAACCCCCCAAAAAACTGGTATCATTTGCTGAGAATTTTTTAAAAATCACGATTTCTAGTTTAATAAATTTAAAACGTATAATATTTGCATTGGTTTTTATTTCTAAAAATTCAACAGCATATGTGTCATTTCTAAGAGTTGTTTTTCAAAGTTTGTAAAGTTTGTATGTATATCAGTACTTATTTAATGAATTTAAATAATTTGTGGGAGAGACGTTTTTTGAACTTAATGCACTTTTTGATGACATTTACCATTTCACATCATTCATTTACAAATTCTGATCAATCACTTTAGGGGCTTCTTGGCCAGGCTGCGAACTTTTCAGCGCCCTTTGCTATTTTAGCCCAATTTTGGTTTCATTCATGCCCTAGTTTATACGCACGTGTACTTTACAGAAATTGTACTTTCTTCCTTTTCTAGAGAGACAAAAAAATAGAAATTCATTTCGACACATATTTTTGATTGATTTTTTTACTGCTTGCAATTAAAGGATTTCCAATAAAGAATGTCGTCTGCGTTTTTGATTACTTGAAGAACGTATTCAAAGAAAATAATTTCGTAGCTTAACGCATGCCGTGGCTCATGCGGTAAGCATGGCTGTTCTTAACAAACACTAGCAAGTTTGTTCAGTAGTTGAACAGGGGGCTTATTTCAATTCGATTCCAACATGAGTCGACTGATAAAATTTATACAAGCCTTATTTTATGCAAATGAATGGTTCTCGTTAAAAAAAGAAAAGAAAAAATATGTCTAACTTTCTCCTCCACGACCCCAAAAGAAGGCCAATGATATCTTTTACCATTATGGGAAAATTTTCTCTGGGCTTCAAAGAGAAAATATGTATAACACGCACGCACGCACACGCACGAGCGTGCACATAAGTGGATAAGCGCGTGTGCGTTTATGGCCAACAATTTAAATTACTTTTTTAAATAAAAAATTAAAATATAAATGTTTCCTACGCAGACAATATTCACTTGTATTTAAAATTTATAAAAAATTATATACAACTAGACTAGAGAAAGTGTATGCATTACACAGAAGATTGATATGTGTAGGCTGGCACAGATAGAGATAGATAGAAAATTAAAAATACTAGATGAAGAGATACAGATGCATAGGGACTGAGATAGTTGATTTTCTAAGTACCGCTTCGGCTTAGAGCTGGCACACGGCCGAAAGTGTGGAGTACCCAGTGAGGATCGAACTCACTTGTAATAGGTTCTCTAACTAGTCACGCTTCCTAAACGTTTTACAACCAACCTACCTACCTATCTATCTATCTATCTAGATAGATAGATAGATAGATAGATAGATAGATAGATAGATAGATAGATAGATAGATAGATAGATAGATAGATTTGCTAGTCAACAAGGGTGTAAAATAATTTTCTTATTTAAAGTGTACTATCCTGGTAGCAAAAAAAAAAACAGCAACAACGACCACGACGAGGATGATAAAACATTTTTTACACATGTAAAAGTGACTAAGTTTAAGAAGATCTAGCTAGGGATGACCTGGGGTAGATCCGAACGGACTGAGAAATATTAAATGAATATCAAATGAATAGAGACTGAGATAAATGAATAAAATAACTGATTGAGATAGGAATATATAATAAACTGGTAGGTACAATTACAAACAATCAGACGGAGAGAAAGATTCAAACAGACTGAAAAATAGAGATAAAAACAGACAGAAATAAAAAAAATGAACAGACCAAGTTAGAATAATTGAATAATAATTGCTGCTATGTTATCGGCATTTGGCACATATGATCAATAAAATTGGAAAGAATTATTGATCAACTTAAAATCATTCAATGTTACATTTTAGAGATTTAAAAAAAAAATTTAACATCGCTTTGTTGCAGTTTTTGTTTGCCGTGATTGTTTAAAAAAAGCAATTTCAAATAGAACCTCTGGTCATCTCTAGATACTTTTTAGTTTTTTATGCGTTAATTGTTTAAAATCTGTTTTAAAATTTCATTGATTAGCTCAATAAAAGCTATTGAGCATAAGCATGCATGATTTTTTTTTTTTGTGTGTGTGTGTGTGTAATATTGTTGAATGTTGATTAATATGTTGATATGGACAATCATCGCTCGCTTCTCAAGAATAAACTTCTGGGCTCGTGTAACTTAGTGCTTGCCCATGGAGGGAGCGAGTGTGTGTGGGTGACTCTTTCACAGCCTGTTTTTTTTTTTTTTTTTCGTTTTTTATTGATTTAATCAGTTACAACAGCCTATTTCAACCACAGTTTATTCTTCTGTAGATGTTCAAAACTGTGTCAGATTTTAATATGCAACTCAGGATTTTCATAATAAAAATTGAATTAAACAAAGAATCCTGTATAAAAAGAATATATGAGCAAGATACTGTTTCAGTTTCAGCATATCCATATTAAAAAAATTGATAACTACTTATTTTTTTGTGTGATGCCAGGTTTTTAGGCAAAATACAGGATTTTTTAAATTTACAAATAAATTCAGCAGACATGACATTGGATACAGCAAAAATACATGACAATTTTCAAAATACTATGTTTTTATACGCTGTTTTACAATTAGAGATAATCGGCAACCTCAATTTTCATTCATTAATTTTCGAATCTTCCGACTTTAAACATTATTACATGCTGCAGATTTAATTACTACCCAGAGATTTTCTTTGCTTGAATCATTGTTTTTCATTCTCATATACATCTCTTTAAGTCTTTATTTGTGATGGACCACAAGTTTGCTATTGGATTCTGGTGAGACTGGGGGTCACATTACTTGTAGCAGTTTTTATTGTTTCCCAAAGATCTTCTTCTGGTGAGGCTGGGATCACATTACTTGTAGCAGTTTTTATTGTTTCCCAAAGATCTTCTTCAGGTGAGGCTGGGGTCACATTACTTGTAGCAGTTTTTATTGTTTCCCAAAGATCTTCTTCTGGTGAGGCTGGGGTCACATTACTTGTAGCAGTTTTTATTGTTTCCAGAAGATCTTCTTCAGGTGAAGCTGGGGTCACATTACTTGTAGCAGTTTTTATTGTTTCCAGAAGATCTTCTTCTGGTGAGGCTGGGGTCACATTACTTGTTGTAGCAGTTTTTATTGTTTCCCAAAGATCTTCCTCTGGTGAAGCTGGGGTCACATGACTTGTAGCAGTTTTTATTGTTTCCAAAGATCTTCTTCTGGTGAGGCTGGGGTCACATTACTTGTAGCAGTTTTTATTGTTTCCAAAGATCTTCTTCTGGTGAGGCTGGGGTCATATTACTTGTAGCAGTTTTTATTGTTTCCCAAAGATCTTCTTCTGGTGAGGCTGGGGTCACATTACTTGTAGCAGTTTTTATTGTTTCCCAGAGATCGTCTTCAGGTGAGGCTGAGGTCACATAATTACTTGTAGCAGTTTTTATTGTTTCCCAAAGATCTTCTTCAGGTGAGGCTGGGGTCACATTACATGTAGCAGTTTTTATTGTTTCCAGAAGATCTTCTTCTGGTGAGGCAGAGATCAAATTACTTGTTGTAGCAGTTTTTATTGTTTCTCAAAGATCTTCTTCTGGTGAGGCTAGGGTCACATTACATGTAGCAGTTTTTATTGTTTCCCAAAGATCTTCTTCAGGTGAGGCTGGGGGTCACATTACTTGTAGCAGTTTTTATTGTTACCCAAAGATCTTCTTCTGGTGAGGCTGGGGTCACATTACTTGTAGCAGTTTTTATTGTTTCCCAAAGATCTTCCTCTGGTGAAGCTGGGGTCACATTACTTGTAGCAGTTTTTATTGTTTCCCAAAGATTTTCTTCTGGTGAGGCAGGGGTCACATTACTGGTTGTAGCAGTTTTTATTGTTTCCCAAAAATCTTCTTCAGGTGAGGCTGAGGTCACATTATAATTGTAGCAGTTTTTATTGTTTCCCAAAGATCTTCTTCAGGTGAGGCTGGGGTCACATTACTGGTTGTAGCAGTTTTTATTGTTTCCCAAAGATCTTCTTCTGGTGAGGCTGAGGTCACATTATTGCTTGTAGCAGATTTTATTGTTTCCCAAAGATCTCCCTCTGGTGAAGCTGGGGTCACATTACTTGTAGCAGTTTTTATTGTTTCCAAAGATCTTCTTCTGGTGAGGCTGGGGTCACATTACTTGTAGCAGTTTTTATTGTTTCCCAAAGATCTTCTTCAGGTGAGGCTGAGGTCACATTATAATTGTAGCAGTTTTTATTGTTTCCCAAAGATCTTCTTCAGGTGAGGCTGGGGTCACATTACTGGTTGTAGCAGTTTTCATTGTTTCCCAAAGATCTTCTTCTGGTGAGGCTGAGGTCACATTATTGCTTGTAGCAGATTTTATTGTTTCCAAAAGATCTTCTTCTGGTGAGGCAGAGATCAAATTACTTGTTGTAGCAGTTTTTATTGTTTCCCAAAGATCTTCTTCTGGTGAGGCTAGGGTCACATTACATGTAGCAGTTTTTATTGTTTCCAGAAGATCTTCTTCTGGTGAGGCAGAGATCAAATTACTTGTTGTAGCAGTTTTATTGTTTCCCAAAGATCTTCTTCAGGTGAGGCTGGGGTCACATTACTGGTTGTAGCAGTTTTCATTGTTTCCCAAAGATCTTCTTCTGGTGAGGCAGGGGTCACATTACTGGTTGTAGCAGTTTTTATTGTTTCCCAAAGATCTTCTTCAGGTGAGGCTGAGGTCACATTATAATTGTAGCAGTTTTTATTGTTTCCCAAAGATCTTCTTCAGGTGAGACTGGGGTCATATTACTGGTTGTAGCAGTTTTCATTGTTTCCCAAAGATCTTCTTCTGGTGAGGCTGAGGTCACATTATTGCTTGTAGCAGATTTTATTGTTTCCCAAAGATCTTCCTCTGGTGAAGCTGGGGTCACATTACTTGTAGCAGTTTTTATTGTTTCCAAAGATCTTCTTCTGGTGAGGCTGGGGTCACATTACTTGTAGCAGTTTTTATTGTTTCCAAAAGATCTTCTTCTAGTGAGGCTGGGGTCACATTACTTGTAGCAGTTTTTATTGTTTCATAAAGATCTTCTTCTGGTGAGGCTGTGGTCACATTACTTGTAGCAGTTTTTATTTTTTACCAAAGATCTTCTTCTGGTGAGACAGGGGTCACATTACTTGTAGAAGTTTTTATTGTTTCCCAAAGATGTTCTTCAGGTGAGGCTGGGGTCACATTGCTTGTAGCAGTTTTTATTGTTTCCCTGAAGATCTTCTTCAGGTGAGGCTGGGGTCACATTACTTGTTGTAGCAGTTTTTATTGTTTCCCAAAGATCTTCTTCAGGTGAGGCTGAGGTTACATTATTATTTGTAGCATTTTTTATTGTTTCCCAAAGATCTTCTTCTGGTGAGGCTGGGGTCACATTACTTGTAGCAGGTTTTATTGTTTCCCAAAGATCTTCTTCAGGTGAGACTGGGGTCACATTACTTGTAGCTGTTTTAATTGTTTCCCAAAGATCTTCTTCTGGTGAGGCTGGGGTCACATTACTTGTAGCAGTTTTTATTGTTTCCCAAAGATCTTCTTCTGGTGAGGCTGAGGTCACATTACTTGTAGCAGTTTTTATTGTTTCCCAGAAGATCTTCTTCAGGTGAGGCTGGGGTCACATTACTTGTAGCAGTTTTTATTGTTTCCTAAAGATCTTCTTCTGGTGAGACTGGGGTCACATTACTTGTTGTAGCAGTTTTATTGTTTCCAAAAGATCTTCTTCTGGTGAGGCTGGGGTCACATTACTTGCTGCAGGTTTTATTGTTTCCCAAAAATCTTCTTCAGGTGAGGCTGAGGTCACATTATTACTTGTAGCAGTTTTTATTGTTTCCCAAAGATCTTCTTCTGGTGAGGCTGGGGTAACATTACTTGTAGCAGTTTATATTGTTTCCCAAACATCTTCAGTTGAGGCTGAGGTCACATTATTACTTGTAGCAGTTTTTATTGTTTCCCAAAGATCTTCTTCAGGTGAGGCTGGGGTCACATTACTTGTAGCATTTTTTATTGTTTCCCAAAGATCTTCTTCTGGTGAGGCTGGGGTCACATTACTTGTTGTAGCAGTTTTTATTGTTTCCCAAAGATCTTCTTGTGGTGAGGCTTGGGTCACATTACTGGTTGTAGCAGTTTTTATTGTTTCCCAAAGATCTTCTTCTGGTGAGGCAGGGGTCACATTACTTGTAGCAGTTTTTATTGCTTCACAAAAATCTTCTTCATGTGAGGCTGAGGTCACATTATTACTTGTAGCAGTTTTTATTTTTTCCAAATATCTTCTTCAGGTGAGGCTGGGGTCACATTACTTGTAACAGTTTTTATTGTTTCCCAAAGGTCTTCTTCTGGTGAGGCTTGGGTCACATTACTGGTTGTAGCAGTTTTTATTGTTTCCCAAAATCTTCTTCTGGTGAGGCTGCGGTCACATTACTTGTAGCAGTTTTTATTGTCTCCCAAAGATCTTCTTCTGGTGAGGCTGGGGTTACATTACTTGTAGCTGCTTTTATTGTTTCCCAAAGATCTTCTTCTGGTGAGGCTGGGGTCACATTACTTGTAGCAGTTTTTATTGTTTCCCAAAGATCTTCTTCTGGTGAGGCAGGGATAACATTACTTGTAGCAGTTTTGATTGTTTCCCAAAGATCTTCTTCTGGTGAGGCTGGGGTCACATTACTTGTTGTAGCTGGTTTTATTGTTTCCCAAAGATCTTCTTCTGGTCAGCCTGGAGTCACATTACTTGTAGCAGTTTTTATTGTTTCCCAAAGATCTTCTTCATGTGAGGCTGAGGTCACATTATTACTTGTAGCAGTTTTTATTGTTTCCCAAAGATGTTCTTCTGGTGAGGCTGGGATCAAATTACTTGTAGCAGTTTTTATTGTTTCCCAAAGATTTTCTTCTGGTGAGGCTGGGGTCACATTACTTGTTGTAGCTGTTTTTATTGTTTCCCAAAGATCTTCTTCTGGTTAGCCTGGGGTCACATTACTTGTAGCAGTTTTTATTGTTTCCCAAAGATCTTCTTCATGTGAGGCTGAGGTCACATTATTACTTGTAGCTGTTTTTATTGTTTCCCAAAGATCTTCTTCTGGTTAGCCTGGGGTCACATTACTTGTAGCAGTTTTTATTGTTTCCCAAAGATCTTCTTCATGTGAGGCTGAGGTCACATTATTACTTGTAGCAGTTTTTATTGTTTCCCAAATATCTTCTTCTGGTGAGGCAGGGACCACATTACTTGTTGTAGCGGTTTTTATTGTTTCCCAAAGATCTTCTTCTGGTGAGGCTGGGGTCACATTGCCTGTGGCAGTTTTTATTGTTTCCCAAAGATCTTCTTCTGGTGAGGCTGGGGTCACATTACTTGTGGCAGTTTTTATTGTTTCCAAAAGATCTTCTTCTGGTGAGGCTGGGATCACATTACTTGTAGCAGTTCTTATTGTTTCCCAACGATCTTCTTCTGGTGAGGCCGTGGTCACATTACTTGTAGCAGTTTTTATTGTTTCCCAAAGATCTTCTTCTGGTGAGGCTGTGGTCACATTACTTGTTGTAGCAGTTTTTATTGTTTCCCAAAGATATTCTTCTGCTGAGGCCGGGGTCACATTACATGTAGCAGTTTTTATTGTTTCCCAAAGATCTTCTTCTGCTGAGCCGGGGGTCACATTACTTGTAGCAGTTTTTATTGTTTCCCCGAAGATCTTCTTCAGGTGAGGCTGGGGTCACATTACTTGTAGCAGTTTTTATTGTTTCCTAAAGATCTTCTTCTGGTGAGGCTGGGGTCACATTACTGGTTGTAGCAGTTTTTATTGTTTCCCAAAGATCTTCTGGTGAGGCTAGGGTCATGTTACTTGTAGCAGTTTTTATATTATTTCCCGAAGATCTTCTTCTGGTGAGGCTGGGGTCACATTACTTGTAGCAGTTTTTATTGTTTCCCAAAGATTTTCTTCTGGTGAGACTGGTGTCACATTACTTGTAGCAGTTTTTATTGTTTCCCAAAGATCTACTTCTGGTGAGGCTGGGGTCACATTACTTGTAGCAGTTTTTATTGTTTCCCAAAGATCTTCTTCTGGTGAGGCAGGGATCACATTACTTGTTGTAGCGGTTTTTATTGTTTCCCAAAGATCTTCTTCAGGTGAGGCTGGGGTCACATTACTTGTAGCAGTTTTTATTGTTTCCCAAAGATCTTCTTCTGGTGAGACTGGGGTCACGTCAGTTGTAGCAGTTTTTATTGTTTCCCAAAGATCTACTTCTGGTGAGACTGGGGTCACATTACTTGTAGCAGTTTTTATTGTTTCCCAAAGATCTTCTTCTGCTGAGGTGGGGGTCACATTACTTGTAGCAGTTTTTATTGTTTCCCCGAAGAACTTCTTCAGGTGAGGCTGGGGTCACATTACTTGTAGCAGTTTTTATTGTTTCCTAAAGATCTTCTTCTGGTGAGGCTGGGGTCACATTACTTGTAGCAGGTTTTATTGTTTCGCAAAGATCTTCTTCAGGTGAGGCTGAGGTCACATTATTACTTGTAGCAGTTTTTATTGTTTCCCAAAGATCTTCTTCTGGTGAAGCTGGGGTCACATTACTTGTAGCAGTTTTTATTATTTCCCAAAATCTTCCTCTGGTGAAGCTGGGGTCACATTACTTGGAGCAGTTTTTATTGTTTCCCTAAGATCTTCTTCTGGCGAGGCAGGGATCACATTACTTGTTGTAGCGGTTTTTATTGTTTCCCAAAGATCTTTTTCAGGTGAGGCTGGGGTCACATTACTTGTAGCAGTTTTTATTGTTTCCCAAAGATCTTCTTCTGGTGAGACTGGGGTCACATTAGTTGTAGCAGTTTTTATTGTTTCCCAAAGATCTACTTCTGGTGAGGCTGGGGTCACATTACTTGTAGCAGTTTTTGTTGTTTCCCAAAGATCTTCTTCTGGTGAGGCTGGGGTCACATTACTTGTTGTAGCAGTTTTTATTGTTTCCCAAAGATCTTCTTCTGCTGAGGTGGGGGTCACATTACTTGTAGCAGTTTTTATTGTTTCCCCGAAGATCTTCTTCAGGTGAGGCTGGGGTCACATTACTTGTAGCAGTTTTTATTGTTTCCTAAAGATCTTCTTCTGGTGAGGCTTGGGTCACATTACTCGTAGCAGGTTTTATTGTTTCGCAAAGATCTTCTTCAGGTGAGGCTGAGGTCACATTATTACTTGGAGCAGTTTTTATTGTTTCCCAAAGATCTTCTTCTGGTGAGGCTGGGGTCACATTACTTGTAGCAGATTTTAGTGTTTCCTAAAGATCTTCTTCTGGAGAGGCTTGGGTTACAATACTTGTTGTAGCAGTTTTTATTGTTTCCCAAAGATCTTCTTCTGGTGAGGCTGGGGTCACATTACTTGTAGCAGTTTTTATTGTCTCCCAAACATCTTCAGTTGTGGCTGAGGTCACATTATTACTTGTAGCAGTTTTTATTGTTTCCCAAAGATCTTCTTCAGGTGAGGCTGGGGTCACTTTACTTGTTGTAGCAGTTTTTATTGTTTCCCAAATATCTTCTTCTGGAGAGGCTGGGGTCACATTACTTGTAGCAGTTTTTATTGTTTCCCAAAGATCTTCTTCTGGTGAGGCTTGGGTCACATTACTTGTAGCAGTTTTTATTGTTTCCCAAAGATCTTCTTCTGGTGAGGCTGGGGTCACATTACTTGTAGCAGTTTTTATTGTTTCCCAAAGATCTTCTTCTGGTGAGGCTGTGATCACATTACTTGTAGCAGTTTTTATTGTTTCCCAAACATCTTCTTCTGGAGAGACTGGGGTCACATTACTTGTAGCAGTTTTTATTGTTTCCCAAAGATCTTCTTCTGGTGAGGCTGGGGTCACATTACTTGTAGCAGTTTTTATTGTTTCCCAAAGATCTTCTTCTGCTGAGGCTGGGGTCACATTACTTGTAGCAGTTTTTATTGTTTCCCAAAGATCTCCTTCTGGTGAGGCAGGGGTCACATTACTTGTAGCAGTTTTTATTGTTTCCCAAAGATCTTCTTCTGGAGAGACTGGGGTAACATTACTTGTAGCAGTTTTTATTGTCTCCCAAAGATCTTCTTCTGGAGAGACTGGGGTCACATTACTTGTAGCAGTTTTTATTGTTTCCCAAAGATCTTCTTCAGGTGAGACTGGGGTCACATTACTTGTAGCAGTTTTTATTGTTTCCCCGAAGATCTTCTTCTGGTGAGGCTGGGGTCACATTATTTGTTGTAGCAGTTTTTATTGTTTCCCAAAGATCTTCTTCTGGTGAGGCAGAGATCGCATTACTTGTTGTAGCAGTTTTTATTGTTTCCCAAAGATCTTCTGGTGAGGCTGGGGTCATATTACTTGTAGCAGTTTTTATATTATTTCCCGAAGATCTTCTTCTGGTGAGGCTGGGGTCACATTACTTGTAGCAGTTTTTATTGTTTCCCAAAGATCTTCTTCAGGTGAGGCTGGGGTCACATTACTTGTAGCAATTTTTATTGTTTCCCAAAGATTTTCTTCTGGTGAGGCTTGGGTCACATTACTGGTTGTAGCAGTTTTTATTGTTTCCCAAAGGTCTTCTTCCGGTGAGGCTGAGGTCACATTATTACTTGTAGCAGTTTTTATTGTTTCCCAAACATCTTCTTCTGGTGAGGCTGGGGTCACATTACTTGTAGCAGTTTTTATTTTTTTCGCAAAGATCTTCTTCAGTGAGACTGGGGTCACATTCCTTGTACAAGTTTTCATTGCTTCCCAGGGATCTTCTTTGCTTGAATATTGTTTTCTATTCTCATATACATCTTATTAATGATTAACCACAAGTTTTCTATTTGATTAATATCTGGAGAGGCTGGGATCACCTTATTTGCAGCATTTTTCTTGGTTCTCAGGGATCTTTTTAGCTGGAGTTTTGTTTGCCATTCTTATATATATATATTTAAATAATGAACCACAAGTTTTCCATTAAATTAATATCCGATAAGGTGGGCTCATATTACATGCAGCAATTTTTATTGCTTCATTGAGATCATCTATGCTGGAATATTGTTTTTTATTCTCATGTAAATCTTATTAGCGGATGTGTGTTGTGGTGCAGTGGATATCGGCTCGGAACGAGAAATCGGGGAGCCGAGTTCGAATTCCAGTTGAATTCATTGCATTTACTTACACATAAATACCCTTGAGAAAGGTATTAATCCGTCTATTCCTTCCAGTTATGGGTTAAATAACAGGACAGATTGGGTTCTATAGCCTTGGTTGGCCACCAGTCTACTGCAGAAAGCAATGGCAACCTACTGCGGGATAATCTTCTGCCCAGTCAGTCATGTCACGTCTGGTTAATCATGTCTTGAAAGTGACATGACTGACTGGGCAGAAGATTATCTCGCAGTAGGTTGCTATTGCTTGCTATGGTAGACTGGTTGCCAGACAAGGCTATAGAACCCAGTCTGTCCTGTTATTTAACCCATAACTGGAGGGAAGAGACGGATTAATACCTTTCGCAAAGGTATTTGCGTGTAAGTGAATACAATGAATTCAACTGGAATTTGAACTCGGCTCCCTAATTTCTCGTTCGGAGCTGATACCCACTTCAACACAACGCACATATCAATATCTTCAAATATTTTCATTCTAATGAATATTATTTCTCTTTCTTATTACACTTTTATTCAACTCACTTTTTCTGATATTCTTAAAAAACATTTTTTTTCTTTTCTTATCTTGCTAATATCTTATTTTTCATTGTACTTTGATTTCTGTTGTTCAACTTTTTGACAATTTCAAATGCTGTATTCCCTCCATCAATAAATTTAGAATATCCTATTTTTCTTTTAAGCTTATGTTTCTCTTACACATAAAAATTCTTAAATATCCAAAATTTGCAAATAAACATCAAGAGCCATTACACAGGATATTGCAGAAATACCTCCCACATATGCATCCATGTAATTTTAAGACATTCATTAGCTAAATGAAGTCACTATTGTCATTAAATATCTTACCATTATGTGGGTCATATTTCTGGGAGGTATCTGTAGGAGGCACTTGTATATTTTTATTTACAATATGATGAACAACCTTCAGGCAGTATGAGAAAATCTTACATTAGCCAATTAATTAAGTTATTGTAAAAATTTCTAATAAAATCACATATTAGAAGCTGAAATTCATATCGTATATTTAGTATATAAATGTAAATATATCTTGATAATTTTACCAGCATCATTTGAAAACATTGACTGACAATAAAATCTATCTATCTATCTATCTATCTATCTATCTATCTATCTATCTATCTATCTATCTCAGTCTGTTCCTATCTATCTATCTATCTATCTATCTATCTATCTATCTAGCTTACATTTGCATGCTTGTAAAAGTGCTTATATTTATATTTTAGGCACACTAGGTTTCCCATACTTTTGTCCTTGTAATAGTAGTAAATAACTCTACCTAATTCTCTCTCTCTTTCTCTCTCTCTCTTTATCTCACTCTCTCTCTCTCTCTCTCTCTCTCTCTATATATATATATATATATATTATTTAAGCATACGCATAAACGCACATATACACATCTTTAATGGCAAAAATATTATCAAATTTATTTTCAATCAAATCTATTTTCACAAAACATTTCCATTTGCCAAAATTTTAAAACTTTGTCAGAATTTCTAAATTCTAATTTCAAAACATTTGTGTATATATATATATATATATATAGAGAGAGAGAGAGAGAGTTTCATCCTATACAGGATGAAATGCATTGGTAAAAATAATTTTTGTTGTCTTTATTCACACACAGTAAAATAGTGATGGCCTGATGATCATGTAAGGTATGAAACTGACAGTCATCATGAAGTGTTGATATATATATATATATATATATATATATGGATAATGAATGCTCTATGACACTTCCTGTTCTTGGAAAATCTGAACTATATCAGCCAGGATTGTTCCTTTTCATTTTTTCTTTCTTTCTCTCAAACTTTCTCTCCTCTTTCTCAATCTCTGCCTATGTCTCTCTCTCTCTTTCTCTGTCTTTGTCTCTTTCTCTGTCTCTCTCTTTCTCTATTTTCCTTTCAGAGATAAGAAAGTTTAAATATCTCTGCCCTCGCCAGATCTGTTTCAACAAACCTTTTTCTCAAATTTTTCTTGATTTTTATCTGCTTACGTTTTTCTTTTTTTTTTTTTTGCTATTGTTCAAAACTTCCAATTGTCCATACATGCGCATGTAACTGAAACGTATAATTTAGTGGAAAATATTTTTTCTTGTTGTTGCATGTATTGAAAATTTTATCAGTGAAATTAAGTAAATAAAAATGCAAAATTGCAACCACACTTTTAAACTGTTTTAAGTGTGTGTGTGTGTGTGTGTGTGTGTGTGTGTGTGTGTGTCCCATCACCGTTTTTTCCCCGTTCTCTTTTTAGGGATAATCCTAGTTTAGTTACGCGGCAAATATAACCTACTTTAAATGTGAAATAATCGTACAACAGTGCAAAGACATTTTAGTTTTTATGCATCAAAAAGCGCAGGGAAGAATTTTATTTTAAACACTTTATAAAAATATATCTCCTTTTGTAAATAAGTCTATCATCATCATTCTTCAATGCGCATTCTATTATTAAACCACCAATATTAAAAAAAAAATGGCAGTTTAAAAACATCGCAATAAAAACATTTTATTTATTTATTTTAAAACAGTTTGTCACACCAGAAAGAGTTTTTAGAAAATTTTAAAAAGGAATGTGATGCTAAAAAAAAGAAAAAAAAGTTAATTTTTTTCTGCGTGAATAAACTAGGATTTTCAAAAAAATTATTTTCACCGTTTTCGTGTAAAAAATTTCTTGTCTCCCTCGCACATATGATGTATTTTACTTCGAACTGTGTTTTAAAGCCGACTTCACTTTATACATATTTGTGTATGTGTCATCGACTGTTTACTGGTGAAGAAGGCTTAAGACTAGAGTGGTTGTGGCGGTATCATCATCATCATCATCATCATCATCATCATCATTATTATTATTATTATTATTATTATTATTATTATTATTATTGACCCTGTTAAACTCCCGCCTCTGAAAAAAAAATTCAAAGACATCTGGTCTATATCTTCCGTCGAAAGAAAAATTAATGGTTGTGGTAGTTTTTTATTTTTAATTTAATTTAATTTTATTTTTAATTTAACTTTAGAGTTTAAAGTTTATATTTAAACTTTTTTTAATTCTTTTTTTTCTCTCATATATTGTTGTACACACAGTGTGTGTATACTGTACACTACAGTGTACACACATATGATGCTGTATGCTGTGTAGTGTAGTATACATATGTGTGTGTGTGTGTGTGTGTACTGTACAATGCAGTAGTGTACAGTTTATATATATATATATATATATATATATATATATACTGTGCACAGCAGCCCTTTTTATCTGTCATCCCATTCCATGCACAGCGTCACTGTCATAACAATTAAAAAATTAAAATCTAAAAATGAAAGTAAGTATCTTACAATTTCTATATCATTTCAAGAAATAAAGGAAAGAAACGAAGAGAAAGAGAAACGAAGAGAAAAAGAAACGAAGAGAAAAGGGAAAAAAAGAAAAGGTAACCTTCCCCCCTCCGTTTTTCAATAGTAAAAAGAAAGAAAAGGAAAAAGAGAAAGAGAAAAAAAAAAAGAAGCCAGTCACACTCTTTGCTTGTCAGTGAACAGTGCGTTCTTGTTGGGAACAACATTACTGAAAAATCAGCAGTGCCCGTGAGACGGAGAGGCAGAAGCAGAAAGAGAATTAGACAGAAAGAAGGAAAGGAAGACAGAAGAAGAAGAAAGAGAAAGCATGCAAAATAAAATAGTTATGCGTCATTAAGTAGAAATGTTGTTCTTGCCGGTCGTTGCCTTCATTCTATCTCCTTTTAGTAAAAGGCTTTACACATTTTCAGCCCCAGAAGAAATTCGTCTAGGACTCCACAACAATTTACTAAGAACTGGAGTTAGTGTCTTAAGTTTGATTATTTAATTCGTAATTATTGTCTTTTTTTTTCTTTTTTTTTTAATTCTGTTTTGTTGTTACTGTTTCACTGTATTTTGTCTATGTTTAAAACTATTTTCTGTTGTTAGTGAACAGTGGCACTATCACTAAAACAGTGAGAGAGAGAGAGAGAGAGAGAGAGAGAGAAAGAGACAGAAAAAGAAATCACTCAATGAACAACTTTAAAAACTGATAAAATGAAACGAACTATAAAAATACTTTTCATCTAGTTCTGGACACCCGAAAATCGTTCGGAAGATTCAACCTTTAAATTTCAAAATGATACATTCATCCCG
>JBBBDQ010000858.1:657500-685000 GCA_037127315.1 Ascarosepion bandense | reverse complement strand
CAAAATAAAGGGTTTGGTTTAAAATTTCAGTCACCTGATAAAGGCCAGAGTGTACAATGGCTGAAACATCATGAATATAACAACAAAGATGAGGACAACAGTCCAGACAATGTAAATAACTCACTATTTGTCTATATTTTGGAGATGAGGTATTGTAACTATCTACATTGTTTGGACTATTGTCCTCATCTTTGTTGCCATATTCACAATGTTTTGGCCATTGTATGCCCCAGACATCTTCAGGTTATTGAAATTTTGAACTGAACCCTTTATTTCGTTCACTGGAGTAGATTGTTCTAGTTCCACAAGCCATGTCTCTTCCAGATGTCTCAGTATCAGTTATCTCCCTTTAACTCAACTCTCAAAGTTTTTGTTCACCTTTGCTGTAGCCAGCTATTAAACTTGTGACTTGACCTAAAAAGTCATGATTTCAATACCTGGCTACAGCAGAAGAAAAATTTTGAGAGTTGGATCAAAGGGAGACAAGTAATACTGAAACATCAGGAAGAGGCATGGCTCATGGAACTAGAACAGTCTACCACGGTGAATGAAATAAAAAGTGCAGAGAATATAGCAACAAAGATGAGGATAACAGTCCAAACAAGGTAAATAGAGTAAATAATTATCATACCTCATCTCAGAAATGTAGACAGATACTGAAGGTGAATATGGCAACAAAGATGAGGATAACAGTCCAAACAATGTAAATGATGTAAATAATTACAATACGTCATCCCAGAAATATAGACAGATATTGATGGTGAATATGGCAACAAAGATGAGGGCAACAGTCCGAACAATGTAAATAGTGTAAATAATTACAATACCTTATCTCAAAAATATAGACAAAATCCAAATAATTGTTTAGCTCTTCACTTTCTTTCAATTATTCTATGTGGTTTGCTGAGAGCAACACTTGTTATCTGACAAGTTTTCTTTCCTTTGTTCACATCAACCATATCTGGTCTTTTATTATTATTATTAAAGTGAAGAGAAGAAAAGACAGAGACTGTATGATATATTGTGAGTTGTTGTAAAACATTTCAAATTTCTTTACTGTGTCATTATATATGGATGTTTTTCAGCATTAAATGGCCCATAAGGAGATGATATGCCATTAAACAAACACACAAACAAAAAACATATATATTGTACTCATTATTTATATTCCTTGTGGATGTGTGGGTGGTGTAATGTATAGTTGCTAGACTGAGAAATTAGAGGGTCAAGTTCAAATCCCAGTCATGCTCGTTATGTTAACTTATGCACAAATACTTTTGGTTAAAATATATTTATCCTCTCCCCAGCTATGAGTTAAATAGTAGAACTTGTATCTGGAAAAATCATTATTCTAAAAAAAGAAATTGTCAAATCAATATTCATTTGCAAAATAAAGAATTATTCTTACAATTCCAAGTATGTTTTGGTTTTAAATAATCCACAAATGACTCTCTGAGGGTCAAATAACCCTGACATGAAACTTAAAGGAGAAATTCTTTTTTTACAGTTTGATAAACCGTAAAAAAATGTTCTCTTTTAATTTTAATTTTTTTTTTTTTTAATCGTATCACCCCGAGCAAGGTGGTAATGCCACTGATGTGCAGGGGGCTACGTAATAGTGAAAAGATTGGAAAAGAGAAAGCCGGAAACCACATCCTAAACAGGGAACAAGGGTTGAGTCTCTTAACCTGTTCAATAGACATGGGTGGGGTGTGAACCGGGCAATAGATAGATCTATCTACTCCAATTGAAAAAAAAGAAACCAAAGTGAGAAGATTGGAAAAGAGAAAGCCGGAAACCACATCCTAAACAGGAAACAAGGGATGAGCCTCTTAACCTATTCAATAGATGTGGGTGGAGTGTGAACCGGGCGATAGCAGCCATTTCTAGTAGCTTTCACTGTAAGTCTCTTCACTATTTTAATTGATGTAAGTAATATTATTTGTCTTTTCTTTTTTTTTGGTTGAATTTTTTAACAATTCTGTTTTTTTTTTTTGTTTTTTTTTTAAATTAAGGTGACTGAGTTCTGATCTGCCTTCATATTTTGTGCAAACAAATATTGTAAGTATTTCTCAAAATGCTTTTTTCATTTTTCTAATATAGAAATGTCCATTTTTTTACCTTTAAAAGAAACTTGTATTTCTTTAGCCAAAAGTTTAGACACGAGAATCAGTCTTGATTTATTGAACTCTCTTTACTCATATCTCTTTGTTTCAATCTGTTCATATCTATATTTTTTGTATTTACACAACAACAACCACCCTGTCATGCAGCCGTACTGAACTAAGTGCTATCAACACATTAACACCACAAGAACTATAACAACAAATTATAAATAGTCCACAAATCCAATAGCAAAAAAAAAAAATAGACTAAAGATTATTGAAGCTATTATCATTTAAAAAAAAAAATCATAGATTGATAAAAAATAACTAAAGTTTCCAATCCCATTTTCATAAAAAACTAGCAGTATAGCCTGGCATTGCTCAGGTGTAATGAAAGCTTTAAAACTAATCCATGGTCCTGGACCTCAGACTCTTTGGACTTTGGCACAAAAGACTAAAACGCAATAGTTGTTTCCAGTTAAAGCGAAACCGTAGACAGAAAGAAAAATGAATGGATGTAAATCAAATTTTGATTTCCTGGTATTGATATCAAATTTTCTGCACTATTGTAAGAACTGCAGCCTTGAAACTTCTGAATATTTTTTCTTATGTCTTTGTCTATGAGTGTATCAAATTTGATTAAAATCGAACCACTCCTTCTATAACCCGATTTTTTCGATTATCAATTTTTGATATTTATCGGCGGTACCTTGACACAAAACCTAGCTAAGAACACTTGCAGACGCTTATAGTACAACTGTGTAAATTTTCAAGAAAATTGGTTCAGCCGTTTCGGAGTCTATAGGTAATGGATACACAGACACACACAGAGACAAAGTTCCATTTATAAATAAGTTTAGATAGATAAGCATCATTGCATGTGACTGATACAAGTTGCCATTGCATTTTGCCGATGTAAGTTTCTGCATTTGGATTTATTGGGTTACATTTTAAACAAACAAAAAAATGAGACATTAAAAAAGAAATGAGCTTAAAACACTTTTCATTTGCTTTCCTTCACTTTAATTTAATTTTACATGGCCCTGAAGAATGATTCATGTGAGTGAAGAGGTTGGAAACAACCTTAATTTTTAATATTTTTTAAGTGGAAAGATTATATCAAATCCATTGCTAGGTCTGCTTCTGAGAAAGGTGGTTTGCTGTGTCATGCTAGACAACTTTTCTCTTGCTATATATAAGACTTGACCCATATACATTGAATATTAAGCTTCTATACGTTTAATATTACTGTACTATAAGACCTGTATACATTTAATATTACTATACTGTAAAACACATATTTAATATTACTGTACTATAAGATATGTATACTTATTACGGTACTATAAATGTCTACATTTATTATTACCATACTATAACATCTATATACATTTGATATTACTGTACTATAAAACCTGTATACATTTATTATTACTGTACTATAAGATCTATATACATTTGATATTACTGTACTATAAAACCTGTATACATTTAATATTACTGTACTATAAAACCTGTATACATTTAATATTACTGTACTATAAGATCTATATACATTTGATATTACTGTACTATAAGACTCGTATACACTTAATATTACTGTACCATAAGATTAATATTTTAAGTTGTTACTCTTGTGTGTTGTGGTACAGTTGATATTCGCTCGGAATGAGAAATTGGGGAGCCAAGTTCAAACTCCAGTTGAATTCATTGCATTCACTTATGCACAAATTCTCTTGGGAAAGGTATTAATCCTTCTCTTTCCTCTAGTTATGGGTTAAATAACAGGACAGATTGGGTTCTATAGCTTTGGCTGGTAACCAACCTACTGCAGAAAGCAATGGTAATGTACTGCAGGATAATCTTCTGCCCAAACAATTATATCTCTTTCGAGACATGATCGCCCAAGCATATTTCACGTATGGCATTTAACTGACTAACTCTTATTCGTAAGTTTTCTCCTGTGAGTTTTTAAATGTATTTTTCAAAATTAAATTCTGAGGGGATCAGTTTACCATTTAGAAACAATAGAAGCTGTCCTCCAAGATGGTTTATGTCCAGTAGAATCGTAAAGTTTACTTTAGTTCACTAATTACTAGTTTATCCATGTCACAAAAAATGACAGCATATTTTGCTAAGGCTTTATTATCATTATTTACCATTGTCCTTATTTTTGTTCTTATTATCCTAACATTTTGGCTATTGAATCATCCAAACTTCATCAGGAACTTGTTGATCTGAGTAACCTTCAAGAAACTTTGAGTGGAAACCTTTATTTTAAATTACAGGGTTAAATTTTTCTTGTTCTGCTGACCATGATATCTCATCAAGATCTTATTTAGTACTACTCAGTTACTGCTTGCTCTGATTCCATAAATGCAGCCGACAATTCTACTCTAGCAGCTTCTTGTCCCGCACTTTCTACCTGTGGAACTCCCTTTCATTTACTTGCTTTCCTGATGACTACAACCTCCAGAAATTTAAATGCAATGTCAATACCCATCTTTTATCCACTTGACTCCAGTCTTTTCTACATCACCCCATATATCTTGTTCTTTTTCTTTCTACCTTTGCAACTGTCTTCACACCTGTGTTTCCATCCTTCTCTTGCCCTTTCTCTGACACCCCCTGTAACTGTTTCATCTTTCCTTTCATTCTTCTCCTGTCTAAACTTTGGCTTTTATTTAGCCCCTTGCGCATCAGTGGTGGTACTGTCTTGCTTGGGATGAAACAATAAAAATAAAGTTAAGTTAGTCTGCACTGCCCAGCACAGGAATTGAACCCACTTCGTCACCAAATTCACAAACCAATGATTTAATCCATGAAGCTATCCATAGACAGGGTCAACAGGACAAGATAAAGTTTACCCTGTAGATTAAATAAATGATTCAGTTCAATATTTTCTGAAGATTGACAAGTGCCTGATGAAGGCTGCAGGGCACACTGGCCGAAATGTTGTGATAACAGCAACAAAACTGAGAACAATAGTCTGACTGTAAATAGTGTAAATAATGACAATTTCTAATGCCAGGAATTCAGAGCAAAACTATTTCTATTAAAAAGAATGCATGCAAAAGTTTTTATACATATTTTCCAATTATATTATTATTACGTTGTAATCCTGGAGGGATCAGTTTATCATTTAATAACAATAGAAAACTCATCCCCCATTTTATGTTCTACAGAATATAAAATAGAGAATGTTGTTATTATAATTAAAAGGTTTTCAAATGCAAGTCTTTAAATTTATTTTTCCAATTGTTTATGTATGTAGCTTTTTCATGGAATTTGTCTTTTGACTTCAAAAACACAAATAACCCACCAGTATAATATCTCTGGATTTCTAGATTGAAGATTTTACAACTTATCAGCCTTTTGCAGGTTATTTAAAGCCAGAAAATATTTTTAGCTTGCAAGAATTTTTATTGGAGATAATAAATTTTACTGATAATTAACCCATAGCTGGGAGGAGAAGAGGTGCATTCATACCTTTTCTCAAGGATATTTGTTCATAAGTGAATATAATGAACCCAGTTGGAATTGAAACTCAGCTCTCTGATTTCCAATTTCATGCCATTATATCATCCATACATCCAAGCTTACAGCACATGGGGTTCCCAAGCAATCACCCTTCAAGATACTGACCAGGCTCAATGTCGTTTAACTTTTGTGATCATATAAGAACCACAGCATTATAATGATTGATACATTGCTAATTGTTGTTGCCAGTGCAAATGTGTACTTTCAACTGAAATGTTTTCAGTATCATAGATAGGTTTTATTAGCTACATCCTGGCATTTCAAATTTAAATATACATGTGCTATGTAAGTAACATATGGCATATATTAGTAGACAATGTCAAAATGCTTTACAGCCATCACCGTAAGAAAAAAATATAAGTACTTGAAGCTATTATTGTACAAGGTTATATAAGTACAAAAAATATAAGTACTTGAAGCTATTATTGTACAAATTCTTATAATATAATTATAAAAATATAAGTGCTTAAAGCTAATATTGTACAAAGTTATATTATATAAGTACAAAAAATATAAGTACTTGAGGCTATTATTGTACAAAGTTATATAATATGCGCATAAAAATATAAGTACTTGAAGCTATTATTGTACAAATTGATATAATATAAATATAAAAAATATAAGTACTTGAAGGTATTATTGTACAAAATTATATAGTATTAAAAATATAAGTGCTTGAAGCACTTATTCTAAAAACTTATATAACTATAAATATAAGTACTTTAAGCTATTATTGTACAAAGTTATATGATATGAGTATAAAAAATATAAGTACTTGAAGCTATTATTGTACAAAGTTATATAATATAAGCATGAAAAATTTAAGTACTTGAAGCTATTGTACAAAGTTATATAATAAGCGTATAAAAAATATAAGTACTTGAAGCTATTATTGTAGAAATTTATATAATATAAGTATAAAATATATAAGTGCTTGAAGCTATTATTTTACAAAATTATATAATATAAGTATAAAAAATATAAGTGCTTGAAGCACTTATTGTAAAAAGTTATATAAGTATAAAAAATTTAAGTACTTGAAGCTATTATTGTACAAATTCATATAATATAAGAATAAAAAATATAAGTACTTGACGCTATTATTGTGCAAAGTTATATAATTTAAGTATCAAAATACAAGTGCTTGAAGCTGTTATTGTACAAAGTTATATAATATAAGCATAAAAAATATAAGTGCTTGAAACACATATTGTAAAAATTTATATAAGTATAAAAGATATAAGTGCTTGAAGCTATTATTGTACAAATTCATATAATATAAGTATAAAAACTATAAGTACTTGAAGCTATTATTGTACAAATTCATATAATATAAGTATAAAAAATATAATTACTTGAAGCTCTTATTGTACAAAATTATATAAGTATAAAAAATAAAAGTACTCGAAGCTATTATTGTACAAAGTTATATAAGTATGAAAAATATAAGTGCTTGAAGCACTTATTTGAAAAAGTTATATAAGTATAAAAAATATAAGTACTTGAAGTTATTCTCGTGCAAAGTTATATAATTTAAGTATAAAAATCTAAGTACTTGAAGCTGTTATTGTACAAAGTTATATAAGTATAAAAATATATGTGCTTGAAACATTTATTGTACAAAATTATACAATATAAGTATAAAAATTATAAGTACTTGAAGGTATTATTGTACAAAGTTATATAATATAAGTATAAAAATATAAGTACTTGAAGCTATTATTGTGCAAAGTTATATAATATAAGTATAAAAAAAATAAGTACTTGAAGCTATTCTTGTACAAAGTTATATCAGTATAAAAAATATAAGTGCTTGAAGCACTTTTTTTTTTTGTTTTTTAATCATTTCACCCCGAGCACGGCGGGAACGCCACTGATGTGCAGGGGTTTACATAAATGTAAAAAGATTAATTACAAAAGAGTGATGAGTACAAATTAGTTAGAAAGGAACAATAGAAAGCTGAGAAAGCAGGTGCGATGACAGATACATAGGTGGAGAGAAAGGGAAGGTTATACAGGGGAGGGGAGAGAGCTAGAGTCCAGTTGTTAGTAGATGAGTAATGACTTTGCATTTAAAATTCTGGAGGTTGTAGCCGTCAGGAAAGCAAGAATACAGGAGCAAGTTCCACAGGCGGGAAGTGCGAGAGAGGAAGCTGCAGGAGTAGAATTGTCGTCTGCATTTGGCCAACCTGATTGTGAATGGGTGGGACCCAGTTGCCAGTCTGGTTGCACGAGTAAACACCTGTAGAGGAGGCATCAGTGACTTAAGCTCGTCCGAGCAGAAGCCATGAAAGTACTTATAGAAGAGACAAAGGGAGGCCACATTTCGACGATGGGGAAGTGGCTGCATTCGAGTCGCCAAATCAGTACCTACCACATTACAGACTCTCCTTTGGAGTTTGTCAAGAACACTGAGGACAACTGCAGGGGCACCTGACCATAAATGGCAGCAGTACTCCATGCATGGACGGATGGTTGACTTGTATATATGCAGGATGGATTCAGGTGGAAAAAACATCCTGGATCGACATCGTGACCCAATCTTCTTAGCAGTAGATTTTGCTATGGATTCAATATAGTGGTTCCATTTGAGGTCTGAGGACAGGGTAAGTTCGAGGAGGTGTAGTGTATTACTCTCAGGGATAATCACTTGGTACATGCTTATGGGAGGCAGAAGAGGTTGCCTGTAATGGTTGACAGACAACAGCTTGGTCTTAGATGAATTGAAGTTGACAAGCCACTTCTTGCCCCAGTTTACCACAGAGTGTAGATCCCGCTGAAAGTCAGCAGCGAGATTATGTCTGTCCGCCACGAGGTTTCTTACTGGAGCGGGAGTATATTGTAGTGTCATCAGCATAGATGCCTACTTGGGACTTGATCTCATCTGGGAGGTCATTGATGAAAATAAGGAAGAGCGTCGGGCCCAGGATAGAGCCCTGTGGGACACCAGCATTTGTGCTGTAGGACGAAGAGGTACACCCATTCAGAACGAGCTTCATTTTGCAGTTATTTAAGAAAGATTGGATTAGGTCAAGCAGGCGACCGGTAATACCATAACCGCGTAGTTTGCATAGGAGGCCAGAGCGCCAAACCCTGTCGAAAGCCTTGGAGATGTCCAGAGCAACTGCGCGAGCCTCATCAGACTCATCAAGGGCCTGTAGCATTTACTCCGTTACAGTTGTTAGCAGGTCGGCCATGGACCTGTCAAAGTGGAATCCATATTGCCAGGCGGAGAACAGTTTGTGGGCAGTGAGATGATGAAATTATTGTAAAAAGTTATATAAGTATAAAAAATATAGGTACTTGAAGCTATTATTGTGCAAATTTATATAATATAAGCATGAAAAATTTAAGTACTTGAAGCTATTGTACAAAGTTATATAATAAGCGTATAAAAAATATAAGTACTTGAAGCTATTATTGTAGAAATTTATATAATATAAGTATAAAATATATAAGTGCTTGAAGCTATTATTTTACAAAATTATATAAGTATAAAAAATATAAGTGCTTGAAGCACTTATTGTAAAAAGTTATATAAGTATAAAAAATATAAGTACTTGAAGCTATTATTGTACAAAGTTATATAATATAAGCATAAAAAATATAAGTACTTGAAGCTATTATTGTATAAAGTTATATAATATAAGTATAAAAATATAAGTACTTGAAGCTATTATTGTACAAAGTTATATAATATAAGCATAAAAAATATAAGTACTTGAAGCTATTATTGTACAAAGTTATATAATATAAGCATAAAAAATATAAGTACTTGAAGCTATTATTGTACAAAGTGATATAAGTATAAGAATATAAGTACTTGAAGCTATTATTGCACAAAGTTATATAATATAAGCATAAAAAATATAAGTACTTGAAGCTATTATTGTACAAAGTTATATAATATAAGCATAAAAAATATAAGTACTTGAAGCTATTATTGTACAAAGTTATATAATATAAGCATAAAAAATATAAGTACTTGAAGCTATTATTGTACAAAGTTATATAAGTATAAAAATATAAGTACTTGAAGCTATTATTGTACAAAGTTATATAATATAAGCATAAAAAATATAAGTACTTGAAGCTATTATTGTACAAGGTTATATAATATAAGTATAAAATATAACTACTTGAAGCTATTATTGCACAAAGTTATATAATATAAGCATAAAAAATATAAGTACTTGAAGCTATCATTGTACAAAGTTATATAATATAAGCATAAAAAATATAAGTACTTGAAGCTATTATTGTATAAAGTTATATAATATAAGTATAAAAATATAAGTACTTGAAGCTATTATTGTATAAAGTTATATAATATAAGCATAAAAAATATAAGTACTTGAAGCTATTATTGTATAAAGTTATATAATATAAGCATAAAAATATAAGTACTTGAAGCTATTATTGTACAAATTTATATAATATAAGCATAAAAAATATAAGTACTTGAAGCTATTATTGTATAAAGTTATATAATATAAGCATAAAAATATAAGTACTTGAAGCTATTATTGTACAAAGTTATATAATATAAGCATAAAAAATTTAAGTACTTGAAGCTACTATTGTATAAAGTTATATAATATAAATATAAAAATATAAGTACTTGAAGCTATTATTGTACAAATTTATATAAAAGAAGCATAAAAAATATAAGTACTTGAAGCTATTATTGTATAAAGTTATATAATATAAGTATAAAAATATAAGTACTTCAAGCTATTATTGTACAAAGTTATATAATATAAGCATAAAAAATATAAGTACTTGATGCTATTATTGTATAAAGTTATATAATATAAGTATGAAAATATAAGTACTTGAAGCTATTATTGTATAAAGTTATATAAGTATAAAAATATAAGTACTTGAAGCTATTATTGTACAAAGTTATATAATATAAGCATAAAAAATATAAGTACTTGAAGCTACTATTGTATAAAGTTATATAATATAAGTATAAAAACATAAGTACTTGAAGCTATTATTGTATAAAGTTATATAATATAAGCATAAAAAATATAAGTACTTGAAGCTATTATTGTATAAAGTTATATAATATAAGCATAAAAATATAAGTACTTGAAGCTATTATTGTACAAATTTATATAATATAAGCATAAAAAATATAAGTACTTGAAGCTATTATTGTACAAAGTGATATAATATAAGTATAAAAATATAAGTACTTGAAGCTATTATTGCACAAAGTTATATAATATAAGCATAAAAAATATAAGTACTTGAAGCTATTATTGTACAAAGTTATATAATATAAGCATAAAAAATATAAGTACTTGAAGCTATTATTGTATAAAGTTATATAATATAAGTATAAAAATATAAGTACTTGAAGCTATTATTGTACAAAGTTATATAATATAAGCATAAAAAATATAAGTACTTGAAGCTATTATTGTACAAAGTTATATAATATAAGCATAAAAAATATAAGTACTTGAAGCTATTATTGTATAAAGTTATATAATATAAGTATAAAAATATAAGTACTTGAAGCTATTATTGTACAAAGTTATATAATATAAGCATAAAAAATATAAGTACTTGAAGCTATTATTGTACAAAGTTATATAATATAAGCATAAAAAATTTAATACTTGAAGCTACTATTGTATAAAGTTATATAATATAATTATAAAAATATAAGTACTTGAAGCTATTATTGTACAAATTTATATAATATAAGCATAAAAATATAAGTACTTGAAGCTATTATTGTATAAAGTTATATAATATAAGTATAAAAATATAAGTACTTGAAGCTATTATTGTACAAAGTTATATAATATAAGCATAAAAAATATAAGTACTTGAAGCTATTATTGTACAAAGTTATATAAGTATAAAAATATAAGTACTTGAAGCTATTATTGTACAAAGTTATATAATATAAGCATAAAAAATATAAGTACTTGAAGCTATTATTGTACAAGGTTATATAATATAAGTATAAAATATAACTACTTGAAGCTATTATTGCACAAAGTTATATAATATAAGCATAAAAAATATAAGTACTTGAAGCTATCATTGTACAAAGTTATATAATATAAGCATAAAAAATATAAGTACTTGAAGCTATTATTGTATAAAGTTATATAATATAAGTATAAAAATATAAGTACTTGAAGCTATTATTGTATAAAGTTATATAATATAAGCATAAAAAATATAAGTACATGAAGCTATTATTGTATAAAGTTATATAATATAAGCATAAAAATATAAGTACTTGAAGCTATTATTGTACAAAGTTATATAATATAAGCATAAAAAATTTAATACTTGAAGCTACTATTGTATAAAGTTATATAATATAAGTATAAAAATATAAGTACTTGAAGCTATTATTGTACAAAGTTATATAATATAAGCATAAAAAATATAAGTACTTGAAGCTATTATTGTACAAAGTTATATAATATAAGCATAAAAAATTTAATACTTGAAGCTACTATTGTATAAAGTTATATAATATAATTATAAAAATATAAGTACTTGAAGCTATTATTGTACAAATTTATATAATATAAGCATAAAAATATAAGTACTTGAAGCTATTATTGTATAAAGTTATATAATATAAGTATAAAAATATAAGTACTTGAAGCTATTATTGTACAAAGTTATATAATATAAGCATAAAAAATATAAGTACTTGAAGCTATTATTGTACAAAGTTATATAAGTATAAAAATATAAGTACTTGAAGCTATTATTGTACAAAGTTATATAATATAAGCATAAAAAATATAAGTACTTGAAGCTATTATTGTACAAGGTTATATAATATAAGTATAAAATATAACTACTTGAAGCTATTATTGCACAAAGTTATATAATATAAGCATAAAAAATATAAGTACTTGAAGCTATCATTGTACAAAGTTATATAATATAAGCATAAAAAATATAAGTACTTGAAGCTATTATTGTATAAAGTTATATAATATAAGTATAAAAATATAAGTACTTGAAGCTATTATTGTATAAAGTTATATAATATAAGCATAAAAAATATAAGTACTTGAAGCTATTATTGTATAAAGTTATATAATATAAGCATAAAAATATAAGTACTTGAAGCTATTATTGTACAAATTTATATAATATATGCATAAAAAATATAAGTACTTGAAGCTATTATTGTATAAAGTTATATAATATAAGCATAAAAAATATAAGTACTTGAAGCTATTATTGTACAAAGTTATATAATATAAGCATAAAAAATATAAGTACTTGAAGCTATTATTGTATAAAGTTATATAATATAAGCATAAAAATATAAGTACTTGAAGCTATTATTGTACAAATTTATATAATATATGCATAAAAAATATAAGTACTTGAAGCTATTATTGTATAAAGTTATATAATATAAGCATAAAAAATATAAGTACTTGAAGCTATTATTGTACAAAGTTATATAATATAAGCATAAAAAATTTAAGTACTTGAAGCTACTATTGTATAAAGTTATATAATATAAATATAAAAATATAAGTACTTGAAGCTATTATTGTACAAATTTATATAAAAGAAGCATAAAAAATATAAGTACTTGAAGCTATTATTGTATAAAGTTATATAATATAAGTATAAAAATATAAGTACTTCAAGCTATTATTGTACAAAGTTATATACTATAAGCATAAAAAATATAAGTACTTGAAGCTATTATTGTATAAAGTTATATAATATAAGTATGAAAATATAAGTACTTGAAGCTATTATTGTATAAAGTTATATAAGTATAAAAATATAAGTACTTGAAGCTATTATTGTACAAAGTTATATAATATAAGCATAAAAAATATAAGTACTTGAAGCTATTATTGTACAAAGTTATATAATATAAGCATAAAAAATTTAAGTACTTGAAGCTATTATTGTATAAAGTTATATAATATAAGTATAAAAATATAACTACTTGAAGCTATTATTGCACAAAGTTATATAATATAAGCATAAAAAATATAATTACTTGAAGCTATCATTGTACAAAGTTATATAATATAAGCATAAAAAATATAAGTACTTGAAGCTATTATTGTATAAAGTTATATAAAAGAAGCATAAAAAATATAAGTACTTGAACCTATTATTGTATAAAGTTATATAATATAAGTATAAAAATTTTAAGTACTTGAAGCTATTATTGTACAAAGTTATATAATATAAGCATAAAAAATATAAGTACTTGAAGCTATTATTGTATAAAGTTATATAATATAAGTATAAAAATATAAGTACTTGAAGCTATTATTGTATAAATTTATATAATATAAGTATAAGAAATATAAATACTTGAAGCTATCATTGTACAAAGTTATATAATATAAGCATAAAAAATATAAGTACTTGAAGCTATTATTGTATAAAGTTATATAATATAAGTATAAAAATATAAGTACTTGAAGCTACTATTGTATAAAGTTATATAATATAAGTATAAAATTATAAGTACTTGAAGCTATTATTGTATAAAGTTATATAATATAAGTATAAAAAGTTAAGTACTTGAAGCTATTATTGTACAAAGTTATATAATATAAGTATAAAAAATTTAAGTACTTGAAGCTATTATTGTGCAAATTTATATAATATAAGCATGAAAAATTTAAGTACTTGAAGCTATTGTACAAAGTTATATAATAAGCTTATAAAAAATATGAGTACTTGAAGCTATTATTGTAGAAATTTATATAATATAAGTATAAAATATATAAGTGCTTGATGCTATTATTTTACAAAATTATATAATATAAGTATAAAAAATATAAGTGCTTGAAGCACTTATTTTACAAAGTTATATAAGTATAAAAAATATAAGTATTTGAAGCTATTATTGTACAAAGTTATCTAATATAAGTATAAAAATATAAGTACTTGAAGCTATTATTGTACAAAGTTATATAATATAAGCATAAAAAATATAAGTACTTGAAGCTAATATTGTACAAAGTTATATAATATAAGCATAAAAAATATAAGTACTTGAAGCTATTATTGTACAAAGTTATATAATATAATTACAAAAATTTAAGTGCTTGAAGCACTTATTGTAAAAAGTTATATAAGTATAAAAAATATAAGTACTTGAAGCTATTATTGTACAAAGTTATCTAATATAAGTATAAAAATATAAGTACTTGAAGCTATTATTGTACAAAATTATATAATATAAGCATAAAAAATATAAGTACTTGAAGCTAATATTGTACAAAGTTATATAATATAAGCATAAAAAATATAAGTACTTGAAGCTATTATTGTACAAAGTTATATAATATAAGCATAAAAAATATAAGTACTTGAAGCTATTATTGTATAAAGTTATATAATATAAGTATAAAAATATAAGTACTTGAAGCTATTATTGTATAAAGTTATATAAGTATAAAAATATAAGTACTTGAAGCTATTATTGTACAAAGTTATATAATATAAGCATAAAAAATATAAGTACTTGAAGCTATTATTGTACAAAGTTATATAATATAAGCATAAAAATATAAGTACTTGAAGCTATTATTGTACAAAGTTATATAATATAAGCATAAAAAATTTAAGTACTTGAAGCTACTATTGTATAAAGTTATATAATATAAATATAAAAATATAAGTACTTGAAGCTATTATTGTACAAATTTATATAAAAGAAGCATAAAAAATATAAGTACTTGAACCTATTATTGTATAAAGTTATATAATATCAGTATAAAAATTTTAAGTACTTGAAGCTATTATTGTACAAAGTTATATAATATAAGCATAAAAAATATAAGTATTTGAAGCTATTATTGTATAAAGTTATATAATATAAGTATAAAAATATAAGTACTTTAAGCTATTTTTGTATAAATTTATATAATATAAGTATAAAAAATATAAGTACTTGAAGCTATTATTGTACAAAGTTATATAATATAAGCATAAAAAATATAAGTACTTGAAGCTATTATTGTATAAAGTTATATAATATAAGTATAAAAATATAAGTACTTGAAGCTACTATTGTATAAAGTTATATAATATAAGTATAAAATTATAAGTACTTGAAGCTATTATTGTACAAATTCATATAATATAATTATAAAAATATAAGTGCTTAAAGCTAATATTGTACAAAGTTATATAAGTACAAAAAATATAAGTACTAGAGGCTATTATTGTACAAAGTTATATAATATGCGCATAAAAATGTAAGTACTTGAAGCTATTATTGTGCAAATTTATATAATATAAGCATGCAAAATTTAAGTACTTGAAGCTATTGTACAAAGTTATATAATAAGCGTATAAAAAATATAAGTACTTGAAGCTATTATTGTAGAAATTCATATAATATAAGTATAAAATATATAAGTGCTTGAAGCTATTATTTTACAAAATTATATAAATATAAAAAATATAAGTGCTTGAAGCACTTATTGTAAAAAGTTATATAAGTATAAAAATATAAGTACTTGAAGCTATTATTGTACAAAGTTATATAATATAAGTATAAAAATATAAGTACTTGAAGCTATTATTGTACAAAGTTATATAATATAAGTATAAAAATATAAGTGCTTGAAGCACTTATTGTAAAAAGTTATATAAGTATAAAAAATATCAGTACTTGAAGCTATTATTGTATAAAGTTATATAATATAAGTATAAAAATATAAGTACTTGAAGCTATTATTGTACAAAGTTATATAATATAAGTATAAAAAATTTAAGTACTTGAAGCTATTATTGTGCAAATTTATATAATATAAGCATGAAAAATTTAAGTACTTGAAGCTATTGTACAAAGTTATATAATAAGCTTATAAAAAATATAAGTACTTGAAGCTATTATTGTAGAAATTTATATAATATAAGTATAAAATATATAAGTGCTTGAAGCTATTATTTTACAAAATTATATAATATAAGTATAAAAAATATAAGTGCTTGAAGCACTTATTGTACAAAGTTATATAAGTATAAAAAATATAAGTACTTGAAGCTATTATTGTACAAAGTTATCTAATATAAGTATAAAAATATAAGTACTTGAAGCTATTATTGTACAAAGTTATATAATATAAGCATAAAAAATATAAGTACTTGAAGCTATTATTGTACAAAGTTATATAATATAAGCATAAAAAATATAAGTACTTGAAGCTATTATTGTACAAAGTTATATAATATAAGCATAAAAAATATAAGTACTTGAAGCTATTATTGTACAAAGTTATATAATATAAGCATAAAAAATATAAGTACTTGAAGCTATTATTGTATAAAGTTATATAATATAAGTATAAAAATATAAGTACTTGAAGCTATTATTGTATAAATTTATATAATATAAGTATAAAAAATTTAAGCTTACTTGAAGCTATTTTTGTGCAAAGTTATATAATATTAGTATAAAAAATATAAATGCTTGGAGCACATATTGTAAGAAGTTATATAAGTATAAAAAATATAAGTGCTTGAAGCTATTATTGTACAAATTATATAATATAAGTATAAAAACTATAAAACTTGAAGGTATTATTGTACAATGTTATATAATATAAGTATAAAAAGTATAAGTACTAGAAGCTATTATTGTACAAAGTTATATAATATTAGTATAAAAAATATAAGTACTTGAAGTTGTTATTGTTCAAAGTTATATAAGTATAAAAAATATAAGTACTTGAAGCTATTATTGTACAAATTCATATAATATAAGTATAAAAATAAAAGTACTCGAAGCTATTATTGTAAAAAGTTATATAAGTATAAAAAATATAAGTGCTTGAAGCTATTATTGTACAAAGTTATATAATATAAGTATGAAAAATATAAATGCTTGAAGCACTTATTTGAAAAAGTTATATAAGTATAAAAAATATAAGTACTTGAAGTTATTCTTGTGCAAAGTTATATAATTTAAGTACAAAAATCTAAGTGCTTGAAGCTATTATTGTACAAAGTTATATAATATAAGTATAAAAATATAAGTACTTGAAGCACTTATTGTAAAAAGTTATATAAGTATAAAAATATAAGTACTTGAAGCTATTCTTGTACAAAGTTATGTAATGTAAGTATAAATATATAAGTACTTGAAGCTATTATTGTACAAATTTATATAATATAAGTATAAAAAATATTAGTGCTTGAAGCTATTATTGTACAAAGTTATATCATAGAAATGACTCAGATTAAATATCTTTTGACATAGGAGACAATATTTTTAAATGTTGATATAATATTTATAATGCAAATAAAATACTTAATATATTTGTTTTCCGAGTCTCTCAAGCATGGTGAATTTATTCAAAATATGTTGTCACATATATGACAACTGAAAATATTTAAAAAAAAAGAATACATGCACTTTATTCATAATTTTGATCTAGAGGTGCAAGAACTTATTTGAAAATTAGAAAAATAAAATAAAAAATTTTACAAATCTACCATATTGAATCCTGTTGTCTTATCTGGTCGGGCAGCCTTGCTATTCATCTCATGGTTCTCAACAAAATTCAAAGGAGAATCTGCAATGTAATGGATTCTAATCTGGAAGTTCAATTCCAGTTACTTTCTCATCAACAGGATGTGGCTTCCTTCTGTGTCTTCTACACAAATTTACTTGAGCTACTAGACTGGCAACTAGGTCCCACCCTTTTACAGTCAAAACAGTCAAAGGTAGCCCTCACTTCTACTCTAACAGTTTCTTTTCTCGCACTTCTACCTGTGAAACCACTTTCCATATTCTTACTTCCCTGATAGCTACAATCTCTGAAAGTTTAAATGCAACGTCTATTACCATCTCTTATCTCCTTGTTTCCCTTCTTTCTCTTATCCTTTCTCCAACACCCACTCTATCTTGTTCTTCTTTCTTTTCACTCTACTCTCACATAACCCTCTTCACACCAGTATTCCCATCCTTCTCTAGTCCTTTCTCTGACACCCCCTGTAATTTGTTCCTCTTTCTTTTTGCTCTCCTTTTGATGTAGCCCCCCGTGCACCAGTGGCAGTATTGCCTTGTTTGGGGTGAAACGATTATAAAAAAATAGGCTTACAGCCATATCACATGGATACACTAGTTCCAGTATGATCACTGATGTTAAGCAACATTGAGCCTGGTCAGTACCAAGATGGGTGACCACTTGGGAATACCAGGTGCTGTAAGCATGAATGTGTGCTTGGTATAATGGATAAAGGTTTGAAACTGCTTATCAGAGAGCTGGGTTCTAATTCCCGTTGGGTTTGTTATATTCACTTACATGCAAATCCCCTTGGAAAATGTTTGAATCCACCTTCTTTCCCCACAACCATGGGTTAATTAGTAAGAGTTGCATCACTAAATCTCTCTCCCTAAATTCTTACAATCTAAAAGTATTTTCTGGTTTTAAATAACCTGAAAAGGGTTGATAAGCAATAAAAAATGAATCAATCAAACAATGGTTAGCTATGCAGGCATGTCTTTTAGATTTAGTTACATTCTTTGAAATATAAATATATAGAAACTGCAGTGACTACGAAGTAAAGGATCAGTTTGTATATTGATTGTAATTTTGAATTGATCCCCCACTTTATATCCACATTACAATTTCTTTTTTATCAAATTCTGATTACGTATAAATTTATCCTGTCTCTATCCAGCATGTATCACTAAAGTATTATCTTAGAAGTATGTTCTTGCAGTCTAAAAATATTTTGTGGCTTTAAATAACCTGTCTTGGTTTGATAAGTCATAGAAAAAATCAATCAATTTAAAAAATTAAACGGACAGCTCTTCTTGATCGAATTTAATAAAACTTGTTTAAATGAATCCTTGCTGCCTGAATATACATCTTTTATAAATGCTTCATGTCACTTTATTAATCAGTTTGTGTTTTATTAAAAAATTTATTAAAAATTTATTAAAAAATTTATAGGAATCTAATGGTTTATTTGTTGAATGATGTCAACGTCTATTTGCAAAAATAGGATGATAGCTTTTTTATTGTGTGTAGATACAAATGAATGGCAGTCATTTCCATTAAATGTCCTGAATTTTAAAGTCTTAAATTAATATTAGTTCCACAACAATGTTATAACCACCATGGAGAAACTTTCTTACCCATCATCAGCACAGCTAATGCTAGTTTTCTGCAGAGCAGTAATACACTGTGCCACCTTGGCCTCAATCTGTCAAATGATCTCAAATGAAATGAGTACATTGAATCCATAGCTGCATCTACTGCTAGGAAGGTTGGTTCACTGTGTTGGGCCAGGAAGTTTTTCTCATCAGAATCCATTTTGCACATTTACAAATCTACCATTCATCCGTGCATTGAATATTGTTGCCATATATGGTCGAGTGTTCCTGCTATTCATTTTGAGGTTCTCGACAAAATCCTAAGAAACATTTGCAATATAATCAGTCCTGACTTTGAAACTCAAGTTCAGTCACTTTCTCACCGACATGTCATGGCTTCCCTCTGTCTTTTCTACAGATATTTTCATGGCAACTGCTTTAACAAGCTTTTTTTCCCTGGTGCCCTGATCACATGAATTTAAGTGTGCTACAAGATTGGCATCCAGGTTCTACCCTTTTACCATTAAAATGATTAAATAGAACTGCCACTTCTACTCGAACAGTTTCTTTTCTTGCACTTTTTGCTTGTGAGACTCTCTTCTGTTTACTTGCATTCCTGATAGCTATAATCACTAGAAATTTAAATGCAGTGTCAATTGCCATCATCTATATTCTTGAATGATGTTCATCTTTTATCCTTTCTTCAATAGCCCCTGTACCCACCCTTTTCTCTCATTGTAACCCTCTGCACACAACCTTGCTTGGGTGAATTGATTAAAATCTCACATTATACCTGAATATGTGTGGATACCATGAAGCAGACTGACTCAGTAGAATGGCTATTTTCAAGTAGTGACTTGTAGATACAAGGTTGAACCTAAAATGTCAGGGATTTTTGACATTGTTCTTTTTCTTGTTCTGTCAAATAATCTAGTGTTTCCTGTTGCTTGATTAATATTTTACAGATCTCCTGAAATCATGTCTCCAGGAAATTAAAAAAAAAAATTTCCTTTCAACATTTATCTTTCTTTGATGAAGCAATTTCATGTCTTAAATTTTCTCAAACCAGAACCACTTTATAAAGTTTGAATCATAATTTTCATTTTTTTGCGAACCTATTGCAATGAATATGCATTGTGGTGCAGTGGATATTGACTTGGAATGAGAAATCGGAGAGCTGATTTCAAATTCCAGTTGAATTCATTGCATTCACTTTCACACAAATACTCTTGAGAAAGGTATGAATCCAATGCTTCTTCCTCCAGCTATGGGTTAAATAGCAGGGCAGATTGGATTCTGTAGCTTTGGTTGGCAACCAGTCTACTGCAGAAAGTAATGGCAACCTACTGTGGGAAAATCTTCTACCCAGTCATGTCTCTTTTGAGACATTATTGCCCAAGTGTGTATCATGTGTGGCACTTAACTGATTGTAATGAAGAATGTGTCATCCTGATTACTAATCATATGTAGCAGTTAACAATAAATTTTGACTACACTAACATAACTTACTTTTTGCACAGAAGTGGCAGCGTACATAGTGGATTAATGAAGGGATTAAAAATCCATTTACTTCTCATATCCCTATTGAGACATCTAGAAAAATACATAATGAAATTGGTTTGAGACTGAATTGGGAGATGAACTCAGACCAGGGTGTTCATCAGATGTTGATCATAAAACTCTAAACTCATAAATGGACCAGGTACTGTAAGCGTTTAGTGATGGACGTGCATTGTGGTGCAGTAGATATCGGCTCAGAAAGAGAAATTGATGAGCCGAGTTCGAATTCCAGTTGAATACCCTGCATTCACTTAAGCACTGGTACCCTTGGGAAAGATATTGGGAAAGGTATCAATCCATCCCTTTCCTCCAGTTATGGGTTAAATAACAAGGTAGAACTTGGTGACCCTGCCCTTAAAAAAACCAAATCCCAATGAATCTTGATACTCGAGAAGAAAAGTATTACTAGACACAAAAACTTATATAAAAGCAATAATAAATTGTTGAAAGAAAAAGGTATTACCAGCAATAAATAAATAAAATTTAGTTGGCAATAAATGACTGCTGAGGTTGATATGCCATAAAACAAAACAACCAACCAAAAATCATAAATGGAAAACAATAAAAGATATTAAACATCAGAGTCTACTATCTGCTGACACTTAGAAATGACAGAACATTCTTGTTCAATGTGTTCTGATAAAGAACAAAGCAGATCTTTGATAAACAAAAATGTAAAATTATTTATGGCTCAACTTAATATATTGGTATCAGTTTTTCATTTAAGCTGCTCTTATAAGCCACAGACAATGTCTGGTTTGATATTTCTTTATTAGTGATTTTCTCTTGTTTTAATATGAAATAGTCTATGTTTAGTTTTAATAAGTATGCAGACGCCTGTTGAAAAACATATAGCCTTCTATAAGGTCTATCCAGCACATCACAACTGTTTCCAACACTTTAGTGTAGCCAGCAGCATTCAATCGAATACCCTGTTAAAAGACATGGAGTGTCATGGCGATTTTCTAAGCACAGCTTAGATGTGGCACAAGTCCCAAAGTATGGGACACACAGTGAGGATCAAACTCACTAATCAATTGTAATGATTCTATCAAGACAAGCTTGATAACCATTACACCACCTCAAGGTGCCCAACGTGGAGTGGCATGACATGTCCTTCAAAAACACATCACCCCTTAAACCATCATAGAAGCAGGAAACTTGGTATGTATAACATGAGGATCATCAGAAGGATTGCATCCTTGAATACCTGGAGATTTTTTTTATACAATAATGTTCGACTTGTACAATGCCAAAGAGCCACTTCAGGTAGAGGGTTACAGAGTAAGAGGCACAGTTTATGCATATAGGTGTGGATGATACTGGTTACCCATTAGACTTGAAAGGATTAATATTCTAATGATTGGAGAAGTATCTTCTTGGGAGTCAGTTTGTGGAAAGAAGCTGCTAGGATGTAACTTATATCTCACAATATGAATGGATTTTTGGAACTCTATCAAAAATGAAAATGAGCAGCCCCTGTCTATATATGGCAGCAGTAATCTATTTTCAACCTGATCTGGTTTTTGTAAAGATAGAGGATAACGCTAAGAGTTGGGGCATTTATTTCTTAATCACTTCACCCCAAGTAAGGTAATAAATCCACTAAGATGCAAGGGGCTACCAGATATAAAAGAGAAGGAAAAGACTTTAGAAGGAACCAGAAAACCAATCCTAAACAAGAAACAATGGATAAACATCTACTCCTGTTAAAAAAATATGGGGAGGAGTTTGAACTCAGCTTCAATCATTGAATCATTCGTGAATGTCCACGTAAGATTGTTGAAATCTCAGGGATGATTCCATAGAGCTGTGATTTAGTTAGATGTTGACTCTAAGAGATGCTAAGTATTGCTCTTAACATCCAAGTGTAGGTTTCATCAAACTTAGACTTTAGAGTTTCAGTTAATATCACCATAATGACACCATACATCGAAACCACCTCTACAGTGCCATGAAAGAAGTTGTGCTTGATCTACCGGACAAGTTGTCCGGTAGATCATATTTCCAGTCCGAATCCTGATGAATAGAGCGAGAAGCAAAATCAGACCAGAGAGAGAAGAAAAATGCAGGTTCGTCAAAGACCCTGGAACAAGGAACGCCATATTAATGATTAGGATGCTCTGAAATGGCAATACAAATGGAGAAGGACTTGTACCTATGTTTTATCGATTCTGCAAAAGCATTTGACAAAATACGCCACAAGGAATTGATGGAGATGCTCAGCAGCCGCGACATATTTGGGAAAGATATTAGAGTAATCAAGAATATTTACTGGCAGCAAACCGCCTGCATACGGACAGATAACGAATTCAGTAGATATACACTTAGCATTTTTAGCAATGGATCATTTAGTCCCAACAAGTACACTCGGTGATGAAAGAATGTAATCACCTTAGTAGATGGTCTGGGATTTCTATCAATAATCTTCTGCACTCACTGTACATATTGATGTGTTCTATTACTGTCACTGGTGAAGGGATTTTTGTTTGTCTTGCCACAGGCAACATGTCGCTGCTGGAGTATCCCAACTCCTTCTGAACTTTGTACACAAATGATCTTGCAGCTTCAAAAAAAAAGTGCAATTTAAACATCATTGTGCTGTGCATATATCACAAACATTATAGCATGTTGTTTCATCCGATATGTTAGCTGAAAATTTGTCACTGATGCTTTGAAAAGATAAAAGTACATTAATTGATTATCAAATAACTGTAGATGCCCAATTGCATGTCTACAAATTCCTTACACCCTCTGTATATTATATTTAGGAGATGTACATATCTGAATAAACTTCTGTTTTTCAAACTGCATAATTGTTGTTTACCAGCCTGGGTTTTTGAAAGTCTTTAGTGCCTGTTCAAAAGGCACATTTTCTTTATTATAGACTGCATCCCCAATGGTGGTGCCCCCTGTATTTAATCCTGTTAAAGTGTACATGTTGTTATAGACTCTTGAAAATCCAATTGTACAGTTTAAAAATAGTGATATCCTGTTAAACACGTGTATAGACAAAATATAATTTCCACAGTAATAGGAAACATATATTTGTGCGCATACACACACACCTATATCTATCTATCTATCTATCTATCTCTCTCTCTCTCTCTATATATATATATATATATATATATATATATATATATATAAAACGTAGAATACTTGGTAAATTCCAATAGAGATGAACTCAAAAGAAGTCAATGTTAAATTTATTTATTTTAATTTAACAGAGTAATATAATTTAGAAAAAGTTTTTAGATATTCTACAGTTTCATGGGTTATATATATTATATGATTTATATATATATATATATATATATATATATATATATAAAGATAGGGAAGATCAGCCAGTTATGTTACCATGGTTTTGACCTTTTTGGTTTTGTCAGATGATTTGTTTTGACTGATGGTTTAATGGTTAACAGTTTTATAAGCTCATTACCAGAAGTTCAAAATAAAAGAGTGTTTTTTTATTGGGAATCCTTTCATCTGGGTTTGTAGGAGCCTAGAAAATATTTTCTAATGTGTCTAAATCCAGACATTATTTTGGAACTTTCACTTAGTAGCTGTTGTCATTCTGGAAATAATACTATAGCCAACTTTTCTTCTTGGTACAATCTGCAGATATCACCACCATTGCAGGCTTTGGCATTTTTTTAATATTTTCCATGTCACATGGGGTTTTACGCTATTTTCTTTTTAATTGAAAAAGCCAAAGCCTGAAAGTGATTGGATACACAGAACTTTTTAGATACTGTGTGTCCAGAAAAGAAAATATTTATACAAACACGAAAAAACTGAATAAAAAGTTTAATCACCTTGTCAGTCATTTTTAAGAAAACTTGTATAAAAAAAGGATTGCTGCCCAAATACAGAATATATATATATATATATATATATATATATATATATATATATATGATAAACATACTTTTAGGCTACAAGAATTCATTCAAACATGTTTTATTAAAAAACAACTAAGAAAGTACATTATTTGGATTACTGTCCTCATCTTTGTTGTCATGTTTACAATGTTTCAGCTGCCAGTTTCAAACCAAACCCTTTATTACGATCACTGGGGAATATCATTCTCATTCCTTGTGTGAAACCACTTCTGGTAGTCATGAGTTATCTCCCTTTGAATAAACTCTCTAAGTTATTTGTTCACCACTGCAGTAGCCTGGTATTGAATTCACAACTGTTTGGGTCAAATCACTGGAACTAACCAATGTCTATATCCACTGAGACACGTGTCCTTAAGGACAACAGCAAGTGAATGTCTGGGAATTACAAACCTAATGTTTCAGTCACTATATTTTACCAGAGTTCATATTAAAATGTTTTTATGTTAATGATTTTCTCTAGTATTTTTTACTAGAGCTCATATTGCAAACTTTTTGACACTAATGATTTTCTCTAGCACTTGGTATTACTGGAAACATTGGAAACATAGCAATGAAGATGAGGACAATAGTCTGAATAATGTAAATAGTGTAAATACTACCTCATCTCAGAAGTATAGACAAACTAAGAAAGTCTATCATACTTCCATATCAAAATTATAAAGAAATTATTCAAGTAAAAATGCTAGCTGGAAAAACTTAACAAATTAGTAGACATCAAAATTTATCAGCAGATTTCTGTAAAAGATGTTTGAATATCACAACATCCATATTCAGCACACATGTGGTGTGTGTGTGTGTGTGTGTGTGTGTGTGTGTGTGTGTGCGTATTGTGAGTGTGTTTGTGTGTGTGTGTTGTGAGTGTGTGTATTTTGTGCGTGAGTGTGTGTGGGTGTTGTAAGTGTGTGTTGTGTGTGTATGAGTGGGTGTTGTAAGTGTGTGTTGTGTGCTTGTGTGTGTGTGTTGTGAGTGTGTGTGTGCCTGTGTGCGTATTGTGAGTGTGTTTGTGTGTGAGTGTGTTTGTGTGTGTGTTGTGAGTGAGTGTATTTTGTGCATGAGTGTGTGTGGGTGTTGTAAGTGTGTGTTGTGTGTGTGAGTGGGTATTGTAATTGTGTCTTGTGTGCTTGTGTGTGTGTGTTGTGAGTGTGTGTGTATTGTGAGTGTGTGCACTGAGTCTAGTTTTGCTTAAAGCCATATTAATGTTGTTATATGTCACATCACTGTTATTAAGAATTGAAAACATTACTCTATTTCGGGAGACATGCTCATTAACCATAATGCTATAACCCACCTCTCTTTATCACTCTAAATTGTAATGATTTTCTAAGTGCCATCTAGATGTAGCACAAGGTCAAAAGTATGGGATACCCAGTGAAGATCAAACTCACTACTCATTTGTAACAGGTTCTAGTGAAACAAGTTGCTAACCATTACACTATGTTGTGGTGCCCTAAATCTCTCTAAATTATATATGCATGTTTTAGTTCCAAAAAGAAAATTAAATTTGAATATATATATATATATATATATATTATTTACAGATACTGATTTTTTTTTTTTGTCTGCCATATGTCAATATAAAGAATAGGTAGATTTGTGTAAAATATTAAGATATGTGGTGGTATACTGAAAAAAAACAATGTGTATTTTTGTTTATATACATGTACACACACACACACACACACACACACACACATCCAGACGTAAAAAAAACAGAATTTTAGAATAGAGTTCAGATTTTTATCATGTAAAACGTTATTTTTAATGGATATTCATATTTGAGTAGACACTCCATTTATTCATTAAACAGTATATTTATTTAATTTAAAAACACCCTGTCAAAGGGTAAATGAACCTTTTTATAGAGCCTAAATGACAGTTTAAGCACAATGAAACACACTGAGCTTCATAACTATGGATGCTACCGGTGTGGTGATAATGACATATATATTTTATCATTTTAAACATTATTTTAGGTGGATACTCTTATTTGAGTAGATTCTTTATTTATTAAACAATATATTTATTTAATTTTTTCTCCTGAATGAATGTTTGAGAAATCGTTTGAAAGAAAAATTTGCACACACCAGCAGAAATTGAACCTGTGTCCCTCATGGCAGACTGTTTAATTAATAAATAAAGTGCCTAGAGTCAGAGATGAGTAACCACTAGAAATAACGTTTAAAATGATTATATATATATATATATATATAATGTACATTAGTAATTTGTTGATTAGTGATAAAAACATTTATACAAAACATATTTCATTTTAAGCATAATGTTCTTTGT